>JARYGA010007024.1:0-25909 GCA_030545235.1 Helianthus tuberosus
GGAGGTCGAAATTGATGTTATGAGAATAATTAGGTTGTGTAACCTTAGAACCTCTATATTACTCTCCTTATATATGCACCCAATTGGAAACCTAATTAGTTAATAAGGATAATATGGTCCATCAAGAATTACCAACTAATTATTTAATAGGTTGTTATATATTTTGATCTATATTATGTAAATGATTATAATGGCTACTAGATTAAATATTACATCATAATATATTTAATCTTACATTCTCTCACTTAGTCGAGTAATCATTTACTATGAGTATTAAATAAGCCTGATCAGGAGTTGACACTCATTTTAGCCTTAAATCAAGAACTATAGCAGAGAAATACAGTCGTTGAATCATCATTCGACTCAGGACCCCCATTAGTCATACTATAGGCTCAATTTAAAACCTAATCGTTATGATCAAAATACACATAAGCCCTTTGTTTGATTTGTAAATTTATTTGTCTATATGCCATTATACCGGCATAACATATTCTTAGAGACATACAAAATCAAACTGGGGAAATTTCATTAACATAAAACATAAGCTAGTACAATATGCTTAAATAAGGTCTTTACTAAATCCCATATTCCGAACATGTTCTTCGTAAACTTTAGGAGGGAGACCTTTAGTCATCGGATCCGCAAGCATATCTTTAGTACTAATATACTCAATACAAATATTATTTTCCTCAACTCGTTCACGTACGAACAAATATTTTGTATCGAGATATAAACCAGCTCCAGTCGAACTGTTACTGTTCGAGAAACTAACGGCAAATGAGTTATCACAGTAAAACTTCAATAGTCTAGAAAATTAACGATTTTGAGTCCAGTGATCAGGTTTCTAAGCAACATTCCATGACAGGTTGCGTTATAAACAACAATGTACTCTGCCATCATTGTGGAAGTTGTAGTCAACTGTTATTTATGACTCTTCCAAGAAATAGGTCCGCCTGCTAACATAAAGATATAGCCCGAAGTGGATTTCTTGTCATCTTTGCATTTGGAAAAGTCAGAATCAGAATAGCCCACCACTTCTAAATGATCACTTCTTCTATAAGCCAGTTTATAGTCTCTCGTCCTTGCAGATATCGAAGTACCTTCTTAGCTGCTTTCCAGTGATCTAGGCCAGGATTAGTCTGATAACGGCCTAGCATTCCAGCAATATAAGCAATATTTGGGCGAGTACAGACTTGAGCATACATCAGGCTCTCGACTACTGACGCGTAAGGTATCTGGCTCATTTGCTCCTTCTCAACTTCTGTTGTTGGACATTGGAATGAACCGAAAACATCTCTTTAACTACTGGAGCGACGGAGGGTTTGCACTGTTGCATGTTATAACGTGTAAGGACACGATCTATGTAAGCCTTCTGAGACAATCCTAAAATCCCCTTGTGTCTATCTCGGTGAATTTCGATGCCAATGACGTAAGAAGCATCTCCAAGATCCTTCATGTTGAAGTTATGCGAGAGTAACCGCTTCGACTGATGCAACATGTTTAAACTATTACTTGCCAATAGAATATCATCTACGTAAAGGACAAGTATAGTAAAGTTGCTCCCACTCATCTTGAGGTAGGTGCATTGATCCACTTGATTCTTTATAAAACCTTGTTTCCTTATGACTTCATCAAACTTGAGGTACCATTGACGTGATGCTTGTTTTAACTCGTAAATGGATTTCTTCAACTTAGAGACTAGATGCTCCTGACCTTCAGGTTTAAATCGTTCAGGTTGTTTCATGTAAACATCTTCGTCTAAGTCTCCGTTACGGAAAGCAGTTTTAACGTCCATCTGATGCAACTCTAAATCAAAATGAGCATCCTTAATGAATCTTTACGAGAGACAGGTGAAAACATCCCTTGATAATCAATTCCCTCTTTCTGAGTGTAGCCCTTTGCAACCAATCTCGCTTTGTAGCGTTCAACGCTACCATTCGGATCCAGTTTTGTTTTGTACACCCATTTACATCCTACGGGTTTGACACTGTTGGGTAATTCTACCAAATCCCAAACATCATTTTTCTTCAAGGATTCAAGCTCATCAATCATTGCTTTATTCCATTCAGAAGACTGGTCACTGCTAATGACTTCATTGTAAGAGATAGGATCATTGAGCTTTTCGGGATCCATTTCAGTCAGGTAGGTAACATAATCATCCTAATTGGCAGGCCTTCTAGGCCTAGATGACCTCCTGAGTTGATTATCGGGTTCAGCGTTGTCTTTGTGACAACCCGCACTAAACCAGGTATCCGTACGACTTAATTAATGATTAATTACTGCTAAATTACTGTGCTTAACTGAAATTGCTGATAAACTGCTACCTGCATACTGATACATGCACTTACTTGCATCATACTTTATTTGCTGTCACTACATTATTTACATGCTGAACCTTGGTGACAAACATGATGCACAAAAAGCACAGTAGCACTAAACGGATACACAGTGAACATGCTGATATAACCAGCATCAGGCAAACACTGCCTCTAAGGCCTGTTAAGAGCCTCAAATATCTGACTACACTGGTAGTGAGTGTAGGGTTATAAGGGTTGTGGAACTGCGTCTCTAGGAATAAGATACACTGATTGGATGTGCCTAAAAACGTACTTTAAGTACAAAACACAGCACTCTAATAAATAATCCAGCTTCTAGCTGACTAGTAAAGTGCCAAAATATGGGGAAAATACTACTAGACACTTTCTAAAGTGTTGGAATTGAATTGTGTCACTAAAAATAACAATAACGACACTTTAAAGCTTTTGTAACGCTTTAACGGATTACTATCCAACCGAACAACCGGACTATACCCAGAACATGAAAATATTGTTATTTTCACTATTTATATTTTTCTGAGCCAGTTAGGGTCCCTGATTACCCTAACACCCGTCATAACACGCTATATATTACTAACGAGGTTAAACACTTAACATAACTTAGTTAACATAATTAACCTCCTAACTACTTGGTTACAATCGGACTAGATACCCCCCCCCCCCTTTGCAATCGGCCCCAACCATGGGGGACATGTTTAGTACTATTTTATTAATTTAATCCCCAATGTTTGATATCTAAACAACATAATGCCCAATGGTTAATCACCAACATATTTTGTCTATAAGTACTAGGGATTACATAACATGATTTTCACCACTAAGCTCAACTTTCTCAAACTCTCTCCCTCCCTATCCATTCTCGGCCGAACTCCCCACACCCACCCATCATATTTTCGGTTTTAGTTCTTGCATTCCATCATCATACACACATCAAAGGTCGCATATTAGGAGTCTTGGTGCACTCGGAGCGCGAAGGACCACTTCCGTTAGCTTTTATCCACGCGTTTTTCATCAAGAATCTTCCCTAGCCTTGAGCTAGAGGTATAACACTTAAAACTCGTTTTTACACTTGTCTAAAGTGGTTAAAAGGAATTTTGTCGGTGAAATATCGATAACATACGTTTTGAAGCATTAAAGTCTAGTAAAAACTCTAAAAATGGTGGTTAATAACATATGTGTTGTGTAAAAGTTGTAGTACTTGAAAGTTGTGAATATCTAGACCCGATCTATGATTGTGGTAGCTCGGATCACCATTTAACCCGGTTTGGTAAGATCGTTGATCTTAACATAAGCTTATTTTGGTTAACACAAGGGTTAAAAGGTGAAACTCTACCACACAAGAGACATGAACTTGTGTAAAAATATTTTACTTGTGTAAAAGTGATTTAACTTATACAATAGTGTTTAAAACTAGCGGATCTACGTATCTGCAAGTGGTATTTTCAAAGAACCACACGTTAAAGAAATCATGTATTACAAAGATGGGTCTTACACTAACAAACATGATTTTATAAACCACAAGTGTGTAAACATTTGTGAAATGAAAAGATCCGACAAAGAACTAGATTTGTCACTTGTTACTAGAAGTTGTAAAGACGGATTTCTCTAAACACGAGGTTTTTACAAGATTGAAGTTACTTTATATAAAGATCTACAAAATATAATGGGATTTACATTATAGATGCGGAAAAACTACAAGTTCATGCGATTATGCGATTTACACACTTGTCGACTAGTTGGATGTGTCGGAAATTGTTTGATTGAATAAAGAAGTTGTTGAATTGATTTGTTAAAAGAAAATGATACGCTTGAAAGCGTGGCCACCTCCAGTTACAGAGGAAACTCTGGCGAAATTTTCTAAAAACCTAACACTTAGAATTATTTACACAACAAGTGTTAGAACTATTTTTGACATATTTTCGAAACATAAATTTCGCCAGAACTTTATTTACTAAATATTCGGAGGTGGGATTTTCACTAAGTTAACGTGATAAATATGTTTTGTCACAACACTGTTTATGATTATTTTGTGAAATTACATAAATATTATTTTAGAGTAAAAATAATATTTACAAGCGTTAATGATCCCAAAACTTTGCGAACGCTTTCACCATGAATATATAAGTTACACCGGTAATTACGTTACCACAAGATTGATAAAACGTAACTTACGCACATGTATTGTATCCCCCATCCTTGGGAAGGAGTTTAACTACCAAGTATATACAGAACAAACACACGAAATAGTTGTCTAACTATTTCCCAAAAACTTAAACTATAAAGCTAAGGCACGGCCGTCCGTCTAATAGAATTAGCACTTGTAGGTCGTCGCACAGCTTTCAGATTTGGAGACACTTGGTAGAGACGCACCGACTGTGAGTTCATGTCCCCCTTTTCTCTAACTGTTTTCAGTTTTCTTAACTGCGGGGGTGAAATACATGTTACTTTGTTTACAAGTACTATTATACACGGTATGTTAACGTAAGGAGGTTTACTACTTAGATCATGTGAATGGGTAGTTAGAACACCGAGGGACTTAAGCGGTAGATCTATCTGGGTGTAGCGAGCCCAGCTCTAGGCCCAACAGAACGGACCTCTCTGAGGACCAACAGAACGGACCTGGAGTGACTTGGTTGCCCAACGCAAAAATCGGCTAGGGTTGTGTCTTCCTACTTGCATTTCACAACATGCTAATGGCCTTGCAAACCATTGGTGATCTCTTTTCCTTACACTGCTACATACCAGGAAACTTTTATACTTACAAGTGTTTTACTTACTCACTTGCACATGAACTCGCTCAACATTATTGTTGATTTTTCAACTTACATGTATTTCAGGAAATTAACGAGATCTGGCACGGTATGGCATGTTTTCCGCTGCACTAGTTTCCGAGGTCATCCGGGGTTTAGGGGATGTGTCTCTTTCCTGGACAAGACACAGTCCTTAAACCATGTTTATGTTATGTTTCAGTTTGTAATGTTTGTTGAACAAGATTATGGTTGTCAGGGTATGTTAAAACAATGGTATTGTGTTTGGTTTTCAAAACTTAATGGATGATCTTGCATGTTTTTAACTCATATAGCTTTGGTATGATTAAGCTATGGTATTAAGAAGTCACACCAAAATTAACCACGCTTCCGCAAAGCCAGGGTGTGACAGCTTGGTATCAGAGCTCTGATCATAGCGAACTAGGATTCTTTCTCGAGTCTAGACTATGATCACTAGGGCTCTCACGAAAACATTTTTCTGCATACCACTTAAGTCCAGATCCAAAACTTTTTACAAACGAATGTTGAGCACATTTTATTAATTATAGGCTCAGCTTGGAGGGCTGAGGATCGGTCTGGAGGATCGAGGTGATCGAAGTAGTTAAGCACGTTGGTTTGTTATAAGGCTCGGTCTGGAGGATCGAGGTTTGGTCTAGGTGACCAAGGTAGTGGTCTAGCAAGGCTAGGAAGAGTAGGCTCAGTCATGACGACTGAATGCTCGGTCAAGGAGACCGAGGATCGATCTAAGTGATCAAGGTGGAGGATAGAGCAGTCTTATAGACTGGATGAAATTGGCTAGTAAGACTAGTAGAATGATTTGAATGCTTACTTGGTGACTATGTGATTAACTGATTATATGATTGATTATTATGCGTATATGTGTTTGTGTTACAAACGTTATGCTTTCATCAAGTACTAGAAAGATGGACACTACGAAACCCATGGCCATAGTATCAGACGACATAGTTTCATCGAAGCACGAGGTGTACATTTCCGGTACTACCGGCACAGACAATGACGACTTTCAGCCCTTTTGCGCTGCCTGAAGTCGTAGCAGAGCCTACTGATGGCCATCTTGTTGGGAACTTGCCACTCGCGGTGATCCCTGCTCCTGTGCCCCTTGCCGCTTATCTCGTTGTTGATATGCCCCCGACGTTGTCTCTGAAGACGATGTCGAACTATTAAGAGGAGGACCCACTTGAGGGCAAGGCCCTATTGCTGCTGGTATTAGACTACTGCATGCGGACGCTCCTGTAGGGGAAACTCATGTCCATTCCCCTATCCCAGACTCATTTGAGTCTCTGACATCCGCATCTTCGCACATACAGGGAATGCAGCACCACTTACACGACGCCGACCCTGATATGGCATCATCAGCTGCACCGGATCCCGCACACAGATTTGAGTTTGATCGCGATAATGAGGACAATTCTGTTTTTCCGCCTGGTGTTGATCCAGACCATGACATTGAGTTCATGCACCTAGACCAGCCCTTGGGGGATCCTGTAGCCCTGTCGACCCCTGTGTTTGTTGATCCAGCTGATTTTGAGATGGAGTTTTGATTCGGAGCTAGCCGTGGCCCCTGAGCCAGGCGTTGCTCCTGACCCCGCATTGGAGCATGACCCTGTTCATGCCGATGCACCTGTTGTTGCTCCTTGATTGATCATCTGCTTGGATGAGAGAAAATTTGGGGTAACTGTGCAAGGCAATTTATTATTACGGGGGCCCACGTAATAACGATTTGTAGTGCACAGGAATCCTGGTGGACTCTGCAGGTCAAGCTAATGATAACCAATGCAGCAGGAAATAACTTAAACACGAATGACCAAGGCAATGTAGCCTCAAGTTCATTCTATTACGAGCAACAAGCCAAATTGGCAGGCCTATGTGAAGGCTCAGAAATTTACTTCCCCACTCATACAGTGAGTATACTTGCGTGTGAAATTGGGTGATTACATGATGGCTTATGTTGCTATATACACCTCATAGACAATTGAAACGTTGTCTAACCCGCTTCACACCACTTCGACAAAAGGGAATGTCACCTAGACATGACACAAACACCAGTACGTTGCCAAGGACAGAAGCCGAGCTGCAAGAACGCATCTCACCGATAAATGCACGACATGAAGCCCTCCGCTCTAAGTACAACGATGGCATTACTGGAAATAACCATCCAACTGGCTGCACCTATAAACAGTTCCTGAACTGCAAGCCTTTGAACTTTGATGGAACAGGAGGCACCGTTGCATTTGTTCGTTGGTCCGGAAAGACCGACTCCATTCTAAGAATGGGTAACTGTTCGCCCCAACAGAGTGTTACCTACATCTCGGGGATATTTCTAGATGGCACACTCTCTTAATGGAACCTCCAGGTTCAGACCCTTGGCACAGACGCTGCTTATACACTGAGCTGGGACGAGCTCAAGGAAACGATTGAGAAGAAATGTTGTTTTAGGACTGGAATTTAGAAGCTTGAGGTGGAATTCAGGAATTTGAAAATGGACGAACCAGAAATTCCTGACTTGTCCAGCAATCGCACGACTTATCTAGGGTCGCCCCCCTACTTAGTCAAACTGGAGTTCAAAAGGATTGAACGATTCATTTGGACACTTGCACCCCAGATCAGGGGTATGGTTACTACCTCAAGGCCCTCAACCATTGCAGGGGCTATCAATATGGGTGATTGATTTATGACATGAGATGTTATGTGATTGATTTATTGATAGCATGAGATGTTATGTGTTGGTATTGTTGAATGCATACGTACACTTCACTTGCTATGACCTGACCAATGTGAACACATCTTTTAGAAGATGCCGCCAAAACGCCCAACGCCAATGCCTACTAATGAGGCAGAGCTACAGCAAGTCATTGCAGCTGCCATAGCACAGTACGCAGCATCTCAGCCAGGAGCAAGCGGAAGTGTTAACCAGGGCAACAACAATCCACCTCACGGTAATACCAAGCCATTTGGACCTACCAGGAACTAGTTGGAGATTTTAGCGATGATGCTAATGCCAATCACATGTTTTAACATACGTGCAGGATGCACCTACAAGCAGTTTTTAGACTGCAAACCGGTCAACTTCGATGGCACAGGAGGTGCAGTTGCCTTCACCCGCTGGGCTGAGAAAACCGATTCTGTTTTACGCATGAGCAAATGCGCAGAGGATCAGCAAGTCACATACATCTCAGGGCTATTCTTGGATGGAGCCCTCTCTTGGTGGAATCTGCAAGTACAGACTCTGGGCGAAGCTGCCGCCTACGCGCTGACTTGGACCGAATTGAAAGAACTTATGCGCAAAAAGTACTGTTCTCGCGCGGAAATTCAGAAGTTGGAGACTGAATTTTGGCATTTAAAGATGGATGGACCAAAGGTTGCAGAATACGTCCAAAGATTCCACGACTTATCTCAAGTGGTTCCTTACATGGTTACACCTGAATACAAGCGAATCGAGCGCTTCATTTGGGGTTTGGCTCCCCAAATCATAAGTATGGTGACCTCTTCAAAGCCTGCGACAATTACCGAGGCGATTGATTTGAGCGTAGCTCTCACAGAAGAGGCCATTCGTCTGAACAAGTTTGGTGATGTCAAGACAAAGGAGAAAGAGACTCATGTTGAGTCATCAGGAAGTAACAAAAGAAAGTTCTCGAACTTCAAGCAAGGCATTAGCGGTGATGGTAAGAGAGGAGCACCAAACACGCCAGCTCAGGGTACAGCTGGCAGTGGAAGGAAAGGAAGGGGATATATGGGCACCCAGCCCAAGTGTAATGCCTGCCAGCGTCACCATTCTGGTCAATGTGGGCTAAAAGTATGTGAAGTATGTGGAAAACGTGGTCACTCGAAGGACACTTGTTGGGCCCCTGCCGGTCGGGGAGGCCAGGGAGGATATGGAAATAGGAATGATGACCGTGGTGGAAATGGGAATTGCCCACAGGGAAATTTTGGAGGAAACAGAAATCGAGGCAACAATGTGAATCAGGCTGGAAATGCCAACCAGAACAACAACCCAGCTGGAAATGGAGGTGGAAATGGGCAGAGACTCGGATGCTATAACTGCGGGGAAATCGGGCATTTTAAGAAGAACTGCCCAACGTTGAACCAAGCCCGTGGTAGAGTGTTCCAACTCGAAGCTAGGGAAGCACGCCAGGATCCCAATGTTGTTACTGGTACGTTCCCTGTGAACCAACGCTATGCATCCGTTTTATTTGATACTGGTGCCGATTATAGCTTCGTATCGTTAGAATTTAAGAATATGCTTGGGTTAGCCGCTAATAAGTTAGATATTCCCTACTCGATCGAGTTAGCTAATGGAAAGTTAGTTGAAACCAACGAAGTAATCAGAGGCTGTGTGATAGAATTGGGAGGACGTGAGTTTACTATTGGATCTACTACCAGTCCAATTGGGAAGCTTCGACGTGGTGGTAGGAATGGATTGGTTATCAGGCAACAAGGCTGAGATAGTATGTCACGAGAAAGTTGTTCGTATCCCAACCGATGATGGTGAGACAATTGTGGTTCACGGAGAGAAGCGTGACACACCGCTATGGATTATCAGCTGCTTGAAAGCAAGGAAGTGTTTGCAGAAAGGATGTGTTGCCTTCCTGGCACACATTGTGGATAAGAAGGCTGCTGAGCCAGGAATCGAAGACATCCCTGTTGTAAGGGAGTATCCAGAAGTCTTCCCAGAGGACTTGCCTGGACTGCCACCTCAGAGGCAAGTAGAGTTTCGCATCGACTTAGTTCCGGGCGCCGCGCCTGTGGCTAAGGCACCTTATAGACTTGCTCCGTCTGAGATGCAGGAACTGTCGACGCAACTTCAAGAGTTGTTAGACAAGGGTTTTATCCGACCAAGCTTCTCGCCTTGGGGAGCTCCGGTCCTGTTTGTCAAGAAGAAGGACGGTAGCTTTCGAATGTGCATCGACTACCGGGAGCTGAACAAGCTGACGATCAAGAATAGGTATCCTCCGCCAAGAATCGACGATCTGTTTGACCAACTGCAAGGCTCAAGCTTTTACTCTAAAATCGACCTTCGATCTGGATACCACCAGTTGAGGATTCAAGAATAAAGTATCCCAAAGACAGCCCTCAGAACTCGTTATGGACACTACGAGTTCCTTGTTATGCCGTTTGGTCTGACAAACGCACCTGCAGTATTCATGGATCTAATGAATAGAGTTTGCAAGCCATACTTAGACAAGTTCGTGATTGTGTTTATCGACGACATCTTGATTTATTCAAGAACAAAGGCCGAGCACGAACAACATCTTAGAGCCATTCTAGAACTGCTGAAGAAGGAACAACGGTACGCCAAATTCTCCAAGTGCGAGTTTTGGCTACGAGAAGTCCAATTCCTTGGGCACGTGGTGAATGGAGATGGAATCCACGTGGATCCAACAAAGATCGAGGCGATCAAGGATTGGGAAACGCCAAAGACGCCAACCGAGATTCGACAATTCTTGGGTTTGGCTGGCTACTATCGAAGGTTCATTGAGGACTTTTCAAAGATCGCTCAACCTTTGACGCTCCTCACCCAGAAGGATAAGACGTTTGATTGGGGAATCGAACAGGATGAAGCATTCCAGATACTAAAGGATAAGCTTTGTAACGCGCCAATCTTAGCTCTACCAGAAGGTACTGACGATTTTGTGGTATACTGCGACGCATCGCGTCAAGGATTGGGTTGTGTGTTGATGCAACGCCAAAAGGTCATTGCTTATGCATCGCGTCAACTGAAAGTGCACGAAAAGAACTATACCACGCATGATCTAGAGCTTGGCGCAGTGGTTTTTGCACTAAAGATCTGGAGACATTACCTTTATGGTACAAAATGTACAATCTTCACAGATCACAAGAGCCTACAACATATATTCAACCAGAAAGAGCTGAATATGAGGCAAAGACGATGGGTTGAGTTGCTAAACGACTACGACTGCGATATAAAGTATCACCCAGGGAAGGCGAATGTAGTTGCCGATGCCCTAAGTCGTAAAGAGAGAATCAAGCCCATAAGGGTCAGGGCTTTGGAAATGATCATACGGACCGATCTTTCCTTGCGCATTCGTGCTGCACAAAAGGAAGCTCTCAAGGAGGGAAACCTTGAGGAAGAATATCTCCGTGGAATGGAGAAGCTTTTGGTACCAAACGAGGAAGGAACATTATGTCTTGAGAAAAGGGTTTGGGTTCCTCTGTTTGGTGGACTAAGGAAAGCTATTTTCGACGAAGCGCACAAGTCACGGTACTCTATCCACCCTGGATCGGATAAGATGTACCAGGATCTCAAGGAATATTATTGGTGGCCTAGGATGAAAGGCGATGTTGCTGTTTACGTGAGCAAATGTTTAACGTGCGCTAAGGCTAAAGCGGAATACCAGAAGCCTTCAGGGCTACTGCAACAACCTGAGATTCCCAAGTGGAAATGGGAACAAATCTCCATGGATTTTATTACGAAATTGCCAAGAACGCCAAGAGGCCATGACATGATTTGGGTAATAGTTGATCGCCTAACAAAGTCCGCACACTTTCTGCCAATCAGAGAGAAAGACAGTACTAGTAAACTCGCGGAAATTTACATGAGAGAGATTGTCGCACGCCATGGAGTACCTCTCTCAATCATCTCTGATAGAGACGGAAGGTTTGTGTCAAGGATATGGCAATCCTTCCAAGAAGCCTTTGGCTCACAGTTGAATCTGAGCACTGCGTTCCATCCGCAAACTGACGGCCAGAGCGAGCGAACGATACAAACTTTGGAAGACATGCTGAGGGCATGTGTTATGGATTTGGGCGGTAGCTGGGATAAACACTTACCTTTGGTCGAATTTTCATACAACAACAGCTACCACACCAGTATTGGTGTCGCGCCATTTGAAGCCCTCTACGGACGCAAGTGCCGATCACCACTATGTTGGGCTGACGCGGGTGATAGGCAGCTTGCTGGTCCCGAAATCGTCCAAGAGACGACAGACAAGATCGCGCAAATTCTTAAACGCATCGAAGCAGCTCGCCACAGACAAAAGGCCTACGCGGATCCAGACCGGAAACATGTGGATTTCCAAGTTGGAGAAATGGTGTTATTGAAAGTTTCACCCTGGAAGGGGGTGGCACGCTTCGGGAAGCGTGGGAAGTTAAATCCGCGCTACATTGGTCCCTTCAGAATTCTGGAAAGAATTGGGACAGTAGCATACAAGTTGGACCTACCCGCTGAACTAAATGGTGTTCACGATACATTTCATGTATCCAATCTAAAGAAAAGTCCAACTCAAGTTGACGTTGCCATTCCCACCGACGAGATTCATATTGATGACACGCTCCACTTCGTTGAAGAACCTGTCGAGGTCACGGATTGGAAAGTTAACAAGACCCGCCGGAGCAGTGTCAAACTCGTCAAAGTTCGTTGGAATGCCAGACATGGTCCTGAATTCACCTGGGAACGTGAGGACCGAATGAAGGAGAAATACCCCCACTTATTTCCTAAGAACTCTGCATCTACAAGCAGAACTTAAATTTCGGGACGAAATTTATTTAACGGGGGGAGAATGTGACAACCCGCACTAAACCAGGTATCCGTACGACTTAATTAATGATTAATTACTGCTAAATTACTGTGCTTAACTGAAATTGCTGATAAACTGCTACCTGCATACTGATACATGCACTTACTTGCATCATACTTTATTTGCTGTCACTACATTATTTACATGCTGAACCTTGGTGACAAACATGATGCACAAAAAGCACAGTAGCACTAAACGGATACACAGTGAACATGCTGATATAACCAGCATCAGGCAAACACTGCCTCTAAGGCCTGTTAAGAGCCTCAAATATCTGACTACACTGGTAGTGAGTGTAGGGTTATAAGGGTTGTGGAACTGCGTCTCTAGGAATAAGATACACTGATTGGATGTGCCTAAAAACGTACTTTAAGTACAAAACACAGCACTTTAATAAATAATCCAGCTTCTAGCTGACTAGTAAAGTGCCAAAATATGGGGAAAATACTACTAGACACTTTCTAAAGTGTTGGAATTGAATTGTGTCACTAAAAATAACAATAACGACACTTTAAAGCTTTTGTAACGCTTTAACGGATTACTATCCAACCGAACAACCGGACTATACCCGGAACATGAAAATATTGTTATTTTCACTATTTATATTTTTCTGAGCCAGTTAGGGTCCCTGATTACCCTAACACCCGTCATAACACGCTATATATTACTAACGAGGTTAAACACTTAACATAACTTAGTTAACATAATTAACCTCCTAACTACTTGGTTACAATCGGACTAGATACCCCCCCCCCCCTTTGCAATCGGCCCCAACCATGGGGGACATGTTTAGTACTATTTTATTAATTTAATCCCCAATGTTTGATATCTAAACAACATAATGCCCAATGGTTAATCACCAACATATTTTGTCTATAAGTACTAGGGATTACATAACATGATTTTCACCACTAAGCTCAACTTTCTCAAACTCTCTCCCTCCCTATCCATTCTCGGCCGAACTCCCCACACCCACCCATCATATTTTCGGTTTTAGTTCTTGCATTCCATCATCATACACACATCAAAGGTCGCATATTAGGAGTCTTGGTGCACTCGGAGCGCGAAGGACCACTTCCGTTAGCTTTTATCCACGCGTTTTTCATCAAGAATCTTCCCTAGCCTTGAGCTAGAGGTATAACACTTAAAACTCGTTTTTACACTTGTCTAAAGTGGTTAAAAGGAATTTTGTCGGTGAAATATCGATAACATACGTTTTGAAGCATTAAAGTCTAGTAAAAACTCTAAAAATGGTGGTTAATAACATATGTGTTGTGTAAAAGTTGTAGTACTTGAAAGTTGTGAATATCTAGACCCGATCTATGATTGTGGTAGCTCGGATCACCATTTAACCCGGTTTGGTAAGATCGTTGATCTTAACATAAGCTTATTTTGGTTAACACAAGGGTTAAAAGGTGAAACTCTACCACACAAGAGACATGAACTTGTGTAAAAATATTTTACTTGTGTAAAAGTGATTTAACTTATACAATAGTGTTTAAAACTAGCGGATCTACGTATCTGCAAGTGGTATTTTCAAAGAACCACACGTTAAAGAAATCATGTATTACAAAGATGGGTCTTACACTAACAAACATGATTTTATAAACCACAAGTGTGTAAACATTTGTGAAATGAAAAGATCCGACAAAGAACTAGATTTGTCACTTGTTACTAGAAGTTGTAAAGACGGATTTCTCTAAACACGAGGTTTTTACAAGATTGAAGTTACTTTATATAAAGATCTACAAAATATAATGGGATTTACATTATAGATGCGGAAAAACTACAAGTTCATGCGATTATGCGATTTACACACTTGTCGACTAGTTGGATGTGTCGGAAATTGTTTGATTGAATAAAGAAGTTGTTGAATTGATTTGTTAAAAGAAAATGATACGCTTGAAAGCGTGGCCACCTCCAGTTACAGAGGAAACTCTGGCGAAATTTTCTAAAAACCTAACACTTAGAATTATTTACACAACAAGTGTTAGAACTATTTTTGACATATTTTCGAAACATAAATTTCGCCAGAACTTTATTTACTAAATATTCGGAGGTGGGATTTTCACTAAGTTAACGTGATAAATATGTTTTGTCACAACACTGTTTATGATTATTTTGTGAAATTACATAAATATTATTTTAGAGTAAAAATAATATTTACAAGCGTTAATGATCCCAAAACTTTGCGAACGCTTTCACCATGAATATATAAGTTACACCGGTAATTACGTTACCACAAGATTGATAAAACGTAACTTACGCACATGTATTGTATCCCCCATCCTTGGGAAGGAGTTTAACTACCAAGTATATACAGAACAAACACACGAAATAGTTGTCTAACTATTTCCCAAAAACTTAAACTATAAAGCTAAGGCACGGCCGTCCGTCTAATAGAATTAGCACTTGTAGGTCGTCGCACAGCTTTCAGATTTGGAGACACTTGGTAGAGACGCACCGACTGTGAGTTCATGTCCCCCTTTTCTCTAACTGTTTTCAGTTTTCTTAACTGCGGGGGTGAAATACATGTTACTTTGTTTACAAGTACTATTATACACGGTATGTTAACGTAAGGAGGTTTACTACTTAGATCATGTGAATGGGTAGTTAGAACACCGAGGGACTTAAGCGGTAGATCTATCTGGGTGTAGCGAGCCCAGCTCTAGGCCCAACAGAACGGACCTCTCTGAGGACCAACAGAACGGACCTGGAGTGACTTGGTTGCCCAACGCAAAAATCGGCTAGGGTTGTGTCTTCCTACTTGCATTTCACAACATGCTAATGGCCTTGCAAACCATTGGTGATCTCTTTTCCTTACACTGCTACATACCAGGAAACTTTTATACTTACAAGTGTTTTACTTACTCACTTGCACATGAACTCGCTCAACATTATTGTTGATTTTTCAACTTACATGTATTTCAGGAAATTAACGAGATCTGGCACGGTATGGCATGTTTTCCGCTGCACTAGTTTCCGAGGTCATCCGGGGTTTAGGGGATGTGTCTCTTTCCTGGACAAGACACAGTCCTTAAACCATGTTTATGTTATGTTTCAGTTTGTAATGTTTGTTGAACAAGATTATGGTTGTCAGGGTATGTTAAAACAATGGTATTGTGTTTGGTTTTCAAAACTTAATGGATGATCTTGCATGTTTTTAACTCATATAGCTTTGGTATGATTAAGCTATGGTATTAAGAAGTCACACCAAAATTAACCACGCTTCCGCAAAGCCAGGGTGTGACAGTCTTGGTCTTGAGCGTTTGATGTGCCTTCGTTATGAGGTATAATGGGTTCTGATTGTGGAGGTAAATTTGTATTATTCAGCGGAAGCATAATACAATAGTTAAGAATTTAGTAACCCAAGTGTATAAGAAACATTAGACTCGTCTCGTGATTCCATGTATCTCGACCCATGACCACTCCAGCATCCCAGACAGCAAGTTCCAACTAAATGCACCTAAGGACCTGCAAGCATGCAGAAAAGTGTATCAGCATAACGCTGGCGAGTTCACCGTTTTGTTTACTAAAATCGTGTTACATGTTTTACTGCCAAAAGTTTAGTTCAGTTCAAAAGCGATTCCAAAAACAATGTTGACAATAACTCGATACCGTACAAGATGGCTTCAGTTTGTTTGCCCGTCCCCAATGCCCCTATCAAAGCATTGGTCATGATTTAAGGTAACTAGTTCACACCCGTCCTCCCCGATACAGTGTGAGGGTGCCAAACCTAATAGCGCTATCAACTAATAACCCCATTGCCTCCCCGACAACCATTTCGGTAGAAGATGGCACTTAAGGTGATAGGAGTGAGTGTATTATCCAACATTCCGGTTTAACATTCTAGTCAATCCCTGATGTGTGCTAAACAGACTATAAAATTAACTAAATTAGACTCTCTAAGCTAGACACTAAAAAGCTTTAATTCTAGACTCGACCTAAAACCACACAATCGGCAAGTGTACCGATCAATGTAGTATAACCCTAGGAAGTCCGGATATCGAACCATGAGACTCTATGTATCACGTAAACTAGACTCTAATAGACACTGACAGACGCGACTTAAACTTGTTTAATTGTTTTTTTTTTGGGGGGGGGGGGGGTTACGGAAAAACTAAGGAAATATATATTAAACTACTAAATTAACTAAAGCTAGACTAAATACGAATGAAGACTAAGGGCTTTTCTTATATGGATAACGAGACCACCTAGACAAGATTCCTGTATTACTTTTAAAGAATTACCGATTAAGTTAAATGCATGAATTATGGAAACGGGATTTTAAAGTACTAAACCTATTAAGAACCAACTAAGCCCCTCGACCCTTCTCAAGGAGAAACATGTGGAACTACCTAGGCTGTTAATCCTACCGGTTATTAGACGCCTTTCCAGTTGTCTAATTATTGTGTAAGTACCCTAATGTTAACCTACTCTTTTCCAATCATAGATCTAGGGTAGTTTGAATTAATTAACTTGACTTGATAGACTAAAAAAACCGACAGGTAAACTAAGACACGACCTTTTCCAAGGACTATCTAAAGCAATTCGCCCGGTAAGACCTACCAATAGCCCCTCACTTTCCAGGTATTAGGACTAGTAGAACACTAAGACTTAGCAAATTATTACCAATTACTTCTAGGGGTTATCGGCCGATTTTCCCTAAAGAGCTAAGGTTTTCTAACGTGATATAGACACTCACCGAAATCCTATACCCTAATATGACTCTATGTTGTGATAAAGACCGTCACTAAGAATCATATGAAGCAAATAATAACAATAAACCAACTCAAAGCATGCATATACATCAAATCATTAAATCAAACCTCTTACAAATCACAATTAATCTATAATAATCATGCAATTAACAAAAAAGGTAAAAACTCTATATTAATCCATTCATCAAGTCTAGGTGGCTTAAATGTTCAGCCAAGCATGTTAAAACGTGAAAACAAATCAAAGATGTCTAAACACGAATTCATCATAACAAGTTTCGTAAGAAAAATCAAGAATAAAGAACTAGAAAACCTGATTAGATCTTCAAGTCTTCTTCCCCGAACTCGTACCGATGATTCTTGTGCTTCGAGAACTCCAAAATTGCTCCAAGAATGCTCAACAATCCCCCAAAGAAGTCCCAAGTTCGTAAGTTGTTAATGATAATGATTCTTGATGCGTGTGAAGTGTTATATATATTAGGAGTATATTTTAAGCCCCTTTAACACTTATTTTTAGCCAAGTTTTAAATTTATAAAACACGATATTTTACTAACACTAAACACACATATGGGCAAGTGCACCCATCGTGAGCGTAGTATAGTGTTGGCAAGATACCGAGGTCGTCCAAGGACACAAGAGCTTTTAATACCGGTTTATCCTCAACGTCTAATCAAAATAAAAAGGTTAGCAAAAATGTTTTAAACTAAGAAAAATAAAAACTAACTAAAATGCTGAAAATAAAATAAAAAGAAAAACAGATAGACAAGATGAATCACTTGGTTCCGACTCGTATCTAGTGTAACCTTTGATTATTTCCGCACTTTTGCACATAGTTAAGAGATTATCTTAGTTATTGTAGTAGGCCCCTCTTTTGAAGGTGACGTTACCCTCACCCCAGTAGTTTGAGTCAGCAAGGATACAATCCTAAAAGGGTGGATTATTGGAAGATAATTAATTAAGTTATTAATGCAAATTATGGTAGGCCCCTCTTTTGGAGGTGGCGTTACCCTCGACTAAGTAGTCTGAGTCAGCAGGGATACAGTCCTAAATAGCCGGGTTATAGTATTAATAGTAGTTAACTTATGAGGGGATCAAAGAGTTTGGACCCCCGCCATCCAATACCGTTAAGTATTGAAGGGGGTCCTACTAAATTTGACCCAGGTCCATTGCAGGACCTCTAAACGCTGAACAATGGCAAGACCTTTACCAAAGCGTTCCCTTAACCCCCGACCAGGTAGCCAACATACCTCCATATAGACCGTGGAGATATGAATGGTGAAAATCTTTTATTTTATATAGACAGTAAAATAATGCCAAGACACCATGGACAAACGATAAGGAAAGTTCACCTTCAACATAAGCAACTAGTTATTAAAGTCATTAATACAAAACCAAGTAAAAAGTGCAAAAGATTAGAAATAAAAAGTATTACACTAGACACTTTGTCTTCACCAAGTGATGTAAGAGACTTAGGCAAACATGGCCTTGATTGTCAAGAACTCTTACGATCAATCTTGGATCCCGAGACGACTCACACACTCTACGATGGACAATGGATGATGGTGGTGGATGATGGTGTTATGGTGGTGGTGGGTGGTGGGTGAAGTGTGAGAGAGTTGGTGTGCCAAGGGATGGTTTGAGCTTGAGCCAAGCACTTCTATTTATAGGCTGAACAGAAGCTCGGGCACGGCCCCGTGTCCAGTGGGCACGGACCCGTGTCCACGTCCTTCTCTTTCTTCATTTAATGCAGTTTTGTCTTTTTAGTTGACCACGCCCCCGTGTCCGCTGAGCACGACCCCGTGGTGCAGAAGAATCTTTGTACTATGCAGATTTGCTAGATTGTGCGAATCTTATAGTTGACCACGGCCCCGTGTCCGCTGAGCACGGCCCCGTGGTGGGCAATAGAAGCTTCTACCACTTTGTCTTTTCTGCTGACACTTGGGCACGCCCCCGTGCTGGCTGAGCACGGGGTGTGTTCAGGCTTCTGATCTCTTGTTTTGCTTGGGAAGATGCTGTCGTGGGGTCGGGCATGTCACGTCTTGTTCCTTTTCTTGTATTTATGTTAGATTTTGATGTCTTTTTGCTTCTTTTGTTAATTTGAGCTCATTTAATCCTGAAAATACAAAAGGAAGACAAAAGCACACTTTTTCCAACATTAGTACTTAAAAAGGGTTAGTTTTATGACTCATTTGATGAAATTTATATGTTGCATTTTGAACACATCAAATACCCCCACACTTGAATCTTTGCTTGTCCTCAAGCAAAACTCTTTAATATGTGGCTATTACACTCCCAAATGGAATGGGTAGAAAAGAAGGTTTTTTTTGGGCTTGTCGTAGAGTGTCGGGATTTCCAAGAGTCTTTATTTAGTTTCATTTTTATTTATTTACAATCCTATTCGTCATGATTTATTTAAAACTTTTCATAGGATAAATTACTTATTAGGGCATAACATGCCTCTTTAAAATTCTATTTATATACAAGTTCACATACCTCACGGGGATCACTCAACACTTGGCCGAAAATGTATTTTTGTGGATCACTCGAGAGCGGCATGGAACTTTCTCCTACCATAGGCTTGCCAAGCAATCAATCCTCCTCCTTTTTAACTTATATACCTTTGTAAATATCAAGAGGACTTTGTGGGTGAAGGGTTAGGCTTGGGTTAAAGGTAGGTGGTTGGGTGAGTGGTTAGTGGTTAGTAGAAAAAGGCGAAAAGCGTAACAAGTTTCGGTTTTCGTAAGACTTTCTATTTTTGTAACTTTTATTTTGATGAAGCTATTATTCAAACAAAGTTATTTTTGATGAACTTGTTTGTTTATTTTCTTTTGCTTCATCATCAACACAATTTTTTTTTTTTTTTGAAAAATCATACGAAAGATCGAACTTGTTACTAAAACAAAGGGGTAAAAATGAAAAAGGTTTTAGTGGGTAAAAAGGGGTGTTTGGTTTGGGTTATGAAATGAAAAGGTTTAGGCTCAAAGGGGCTAACTAGGGGGATTTTGGGTAGGTGGTAAAAAAAAAAAAAAACAATGGTGTAGAAATAAAAAGGTTAGTCCTAATGCCTCCATCATTTACTTACTCGGGTTTAAGTTGGTAAGGACCGGGAATGTATCGTCATGGCAAGTTCTAGAGTCGTAAGAACCAAGCTGCTATTCACACAAGAAACGAAAAATGAGCATTTAGTTCTAATGATATATAATTGTATGCTCAATAAAGGCTCAAAACTCACTTTTGTGGGAATGGGTTTTTATGTGATCAAGTATATATAATTAAATTTTAACTAAGCTTGTCATGCCTTTTCATAATTCTCTTATGTTGGTTCTTTTTATCACGACGCTATCGGTTGTAAATTTGTAAAAATATAACCTTTTTGAGAACTTGAAATTCCCGAGTTAAACCTAGACAAGTGAAAAAAATTGAAAATTTTTGAAAAAAATTTGGGGTGATTAGCGGTTCCAATAGAGTTTTGTGTAAGGCTTATATTTAGGACTTGCAAGATTCAAGGTTTTAGCATCCCCCCCACACTTAAATTACACATTGTCCTCAATGTGTCCCAAAAATAAGTTTTTAGGTTGATTGAATGTGTAAAAAGGTGTAAAAAGCGAAATTTTTGTGTTACTGGGCGCTGAACACGGCCCCGTGTTATCCGGGCACGGGCCCGTGTTCAAGTGCCAGTAACAAAATTAAAACAAGAGAAACAGAAGCCTGGACACGGGGGCATGTTGGGTGAACACGGCCCGTGTCCAGTTACCTGAACTGGGTCTTTTTCTGCAGACTGTGCAGCACGGGGCCGTGTTGGGTGGACACGGCCCGTGCCGAACTTACTGTAAACGAAGAAATTTGTCAGACGGTTCTGTTTTCCTGTATAGAGTGCTGGTTCAAGTTTCCCTTGCATCCTTTGTCATCTCAAGTGTGTTTTATTCCTGAAAATTAAAACTAACTAGAAAACAAGAAAATTAATCTAAACTAAACTAAGGATAGTTCCGCGGAATGCCTCCGTGGTGCGCCACGTTTATAAGGGTCCTTGGCTAGACCCAAAGCCTGGTCACATGTTACCCAAGTGGGATGTATTGCATCCCATGTTACACCGTCGGAGAGCGTCATCCAAGCTTGAGTCTATGACCTTCATGTATTTGACCGGGTCTTCTTCCTCTACTTTCTTTCCACATTCAAACTTTACTTCCTCATCCCCAAACTTCAATGTTAACGTTCCATCATTCATATCCACCACTGCTTGAGCGGTGGCTAGAAATGGCCTCCCGAGGATGAGAGGGACATCGGTGTCTTCTTCCATGTCTAGGATGACAAAGTCAGTTGGAAAAACGAAGTTGTCAACCTTGACTAGTAGATTTTCAGCGACACCTAGTGGAAACTTGACGGACCTGTCGGCGAGTTGAATGCTCATCTTTGTAGGGCTTGTTGTTCCTAGGCCGAGTCGTTTGAACATTGATGTGGGCATGAGGTTAATGCTAGTCCCAAGATCGGCTAATGCATTACGAACGGGGGACTTCCTAATCGAGCAAGGAATTGTGAAGCTCCCGGGATCGATTTTCTTTTGTGGAAGTTTTTTTAAGTACTAAGGCGGAGCATTCTTCGCCTAAGTTAACTAATTGCAATGATTCAATTTTCCTTTTGTGAGTGAGGAAATCCCTCATGAATTTTTCATATTTAGGCATGTGGGTTAGGACCTCAATAAAAGGAATATTGACATGCAATTGTTTTAGTAAACTTTCAAACTTTGCGAATTGCTCATCGGTCTTTTGACGAGTTAACCTACCGGGGTACAGAATTGGAGGAGTCTTGGTGGCCTCTTGATTTGGTGAAGAAGCCTTTTCTGGTTGAGGTGTAGGTGAAGTCGTGTTTTGACGTTGACTTTCTTCAACTGGTGGTACTGGGGCATCCTCGGGACCCACGGTTCGGTTTCTCAATGTGATGAGGTGTACTTGCGCCTTTGGGTTGGTTTCGGTATTACTTGGTAACGCGCCTTGTGGTCTCTCGGAGAAATTTTGAGCTAGTTGATTTAATTGTTTTTCAACGTTTTGAATGCTAGCTTGTTGATTTCTAAAATTCGATTCCAATTGTTGAAATCGATCCGAGTTTTTAGTTTCGGTGTCGGAGATGAGGCGAGATACGGTATCTTCAAGCCTTTCTCTTCCACCTTGTTGTTGAGAGAAATTTTGTGGTTGTTGAAAATTAGTTCGTTGGTTTTGTTGGTTACTACTATTGCCGGGATCTCTCCAACCAAGATTTGGGTGGTTACGCCATCCTTGGTTGTAGGTACCCGTTGGAGGACCTGACGGACTAGGTCTATTATAAATGTAGTTTACCGTTTCTGCTTGTTCATCTAATTCTTTCATACAACTCCAATTTTCATGTGACCCACCACACCCTTCACAAGCCATAACCGAGGCCGTTTTTGTCATTTCTAGCCTTTTGATTTTCGAAGAGAGGGCCTCGATTTGGGCTTGTAAAGAGGTGCTTTCATCAACCTTATGGGTGCCCGGGGCAATAGATTTATTACCTCGGGGGGTGTGCCATTGAAAATTGGTTTGAGCAATTTCCTCAATTTGATTATATATTTCATTTGGGCGACGATTACCTAAAAGTCCCCCGGAGCTTGAATCAAGTGTTTGTCTTGTGTGTGGCAACAACCCATTGTAGAAAGTGGATACTTGTTGCCACACTGCTAGACCGTGATGAGGACACTTTCTTAGAAGCTCCTTGAACCTTTCCCAAGTTTCATATAAGGATTCCCCATCATCTTGTGAGTATGTATTAATTTCAGTCATTAATTTAGCCGTTTTAGCAGGAGGGAAATACTTATATAGAAACTTTTGGGCTAGTTCATCCCAGGTGTTTACCGAGCCAACTGGGAGGGTGTTAAGCCAAGATTTAGCTCGGTCTTTTAGTGAAAATGGAAACATCCTAAGGCGGATGGCTTCGTTTGATGCTCCATTGATCCGAAAGGTATCACATATTTCTAAGAAATTAGTGATATGTAGATGGGGATCCTCGTCCGCAAGCCCATGGAAGGTTGCGGAGTTTTGAAGCATCTGTATCAAATGTGGCCGAAGTTCGAAGTTATTGGCTTCGACATTCGGTGCATTGATAGCAGCGCCGAGATTACCTACGGTGGGTCGTAGGTAATCCATGAGAGTACGTTGGTCCGCCATTGGAAGTGGGTCCCCCGAAACTTTCTCTTGATTTTTAGCTTTAAGTCTTTTTCTGAGAAAGCGTTTGGGTTCTTCTAGAGGTTCTTTTATGTCTCTACGAGAACTAGAGCTCATGCACTACGTAGGAGGTTCAAATGTGGCACCCGGGTTCCAAGTCCTGCAATAAAAACAGAAAAGAACGTTGGTCAGAAGGTTCACCACGGCCCCGTGCTCAGTGAACACGGCCCGTGGTCAGAGATACAGTAATTGTTTCCCGGATCCCTGTTACTGGGAGTTGGACACGGCCCCGTGTTGCACCGACACGGCCCCGTGCTCAGCTCTCTGTAACTCGGAAAATAAAAACTGCCAGTAAGGATGCTGGACACGGCCCGTGTCCGACCAGGCACGGCCCGTGCTGAGCTCTGCAGAAACAGAAAAACTAAAAAAAAAAATCCTAAAAAAAATGAAAATTTAAGAAAAACGATTAGGCCGTTGATTCCTAACTTTCTCAAAATCCTTGTGTCCCCGGCAACGGCGCCAAAAACTTGATGCGTGTGAAGTGTTATATATATTAGGTGTATATTTTAAGCCCCTTTAACACTTATTTTTAGCCAAGTTTTAAATTTATAAAACACGATATTTTACTAACACTAAACACACATATGGGCAAGTGCACCCATCGTGAGCGTAGTATAGTGTTGGCAAGATACCGAGGTCGTCCAAGGACACAAGAGCTTTTAATACCGGTTTATCCTCAACGTCTAATCAAAATAAAAAGGTTAGCAAAAATGTTTTAAACTAAGAAAAATAAAAACTAACTAAAATGCTGAAAATAAAATAAAAAGAAAAACAGATAGACAAGATGAATCACTTGGTTCCGACTCGTATCTAGTGTAACCTTTGATTATTTCCGCACTTTTGCACATAGTTAAGAGATTATCTTAGTTATTGTAGTAGGCCCCTCTTTTGAAGGTGACGTTACCCTCACCCCATTAGTTTGAGTCAGCAAGGATACAATCCTAAAAGGGTGGATTATTGGAAGATAATTAATTAATTTATTAATGCAAATTATGGTAGACCCCTCTTTTGGAGGTGACGTTACCCTCGACTAAGTAGTCTGAGTCAGCAGGGATACAGTCCTAAATAGCCGGGTTATAGTATTAATAGTAGTTAACTTATGAGGGGATCAAAGAGTTTGGACCCCCGCCATCCAATACCGTTAAGTATTGAAGGGGGTCCTACTAAATTTGACCCAGGTCCATTGCAGGACCTCTAAACGCTGAACAATGGCAAGACCTTTACCAAACTGTTCCCTTAACCCCCAACCAGGTAGCCAACATACATCCATATAGACCGTGGAGATATGAATGGTGAAAATCTTTTATTTTATATAGACAGTAAAATAATGCCAAGACACCACGGACAAACGATAAGGAAAGATCACCTTCAACATAAGCAACTAGTTATTAAAGTCATTAATACAAAACCAAGTAAAAAGTGCAAAAGATTAGAAATAAAAAGTATTACACTAGACACTTTGTCTTCACCAAGTGATGTAAGAGACTTAGGCAAACATGGCCTTGATTGTCAAGAACTCTTACGATCAATCTTGGATCCCGAGACGACTCACACACTCTACGATGGACAATGGATGATGGTGGTGGATGATGGTGTTATGGTGGTGGTGGGTGGTGGGTGAAGTGTGAGAGAGGTGGTGTGCCAAGGGATGGTTTGAGCTTGAGCCAAGCACTTCTATTTATAGGCTGAACAGAAGCTCGGGCACGGCCCCGTGTTCAGTGGGCACGGCCCCGTGTCCAGTGGGCACGGCCCCGTGTCCACATCCTTCTCTTTCTTCATTTAATGCAGTTTTGTCTTTTTAGTTGACCACGCCCCCGTGTCCGCTGAGCACGACCCCGTGGTGCAGAAGAATCTTTGTACTATGCAGATTTGCTAGATTGTGCGAATCTTATAGTTGACCACGACCCCGTGTCCGCTGAGCACGGCCCCGTGGTGGGCAATAAAAGCTTCTACCACTTTGTCTTTTCTGCTGACACTTGGGCACGCCCCCGTGCTGGCTGAGCACGGGGCGTGTTCAGGCTTCTGATCTCTTGTTTTGCTTGGGAAGATGCTGTCGTGGGGTCGGGCATGTCACGTCTTGTTCCTTTTCTTGTATTTATGTTAGATTTTGATGTCTTGTTGCTTCTTTTGTTAATCTGAGCTCATTTAATCCTGAAAATACAAAAGGGAGACAAAAGCACACTTTTTCCAACATTAGTACTAAAAAAGGGTTAGTTTTATGCCTCATTTGATGAAATTTATATGTTGCATTTTGAACACATCAATTCTCCCAAGATTATATACGAAACCCTAATGAA
>JARYGA010007025.1:0-17122 GCA_030545235.1 Helianthus tuberosus
ATAAAACCCGCTCATTTTATTATATTTATTTCTAGTCCAAAATAGGAAAAAATCATTTTCCTATATTTGTGAAAATTGCTATTTTCACAAATTTTCCAACAAGTTGTAGTCAAACTCATTATAGGTCTTAGATTATCGTATTGATCCATATATAATTGTTGAACTCATTTATTGCTCTATATGAATAGTACTCTTAAAAGATGTTTGATTTCATATGTTATTTAGAATAATATGAACTAACAAAACACTCAGTTACAAGTGTGATTCTTTTATATTGCTTTTCAAAGTTAGTTTCTTAACTTTGTTGGTGTGTTATTGTGCAGACGAAGCTTCTGGGCCAGATGCTCTATTATATTTTACCAGGGGCATGACAACACACATTGGGAGAAGAATATTGTTATATCACAGGTGTCAAGAATTTATATTCTATTTTGTAGATACTCAAACCTTTATTTCATTTCACACCTATTCATTTGTCAATCGAAACTGAAATTTTGAGTTAGGGATTTGAGATATAGTTTGTACTTTGAAACCCTAAATCTAATTGTGGAAGATGAATACTAACATTGGTATGTTAGGGGTGTCAATCCTGCCGGGTTGAATATGGGAACCTGAACACGACCCATTTTTTTATTCTTGTCAAAGATTTCAACCCTATCCCGGATACATAGAATCCGGGTCAACCCGAACACGATCATTTAACTCATTTTGCAAAAAGTTTATCTAGAATTTGGGAATCATAACACACGATCATTTTTACTTTATTACGAATGTAAATTAAGTATGTAACAATTATTCGTTACGAACATTAAATTTAATTTTTATTTTAAAACGCTTACATGAAAGAGATTAGTGGGTTAACCCGCTTTTAAACATGTCAATTCGAACACGACCCGTTAATAAAGCTGATCAACTCAAACACCACACTTTTTTTTAAAAGGATCAGGTTTTGCCAACCCAAAACTTGAGTATTTCCGTGCCGTGTTCAGGTCATGTCAGGAACAGCCTACACTAGGGTTTATAATATATTTATGAATTTTATTAGTTGAAAATTCAAGTAAAAGCATAATATAATTTAATTTAAAAACAAACAATATAACATTTTGTATGTGTGTACGAAACATTTTTATACTCAGATCTCATTTAGAATTAAAAGGTTATTAGCTTTACACGAAAACTATGAATACACATGGCGACAAAGTTAGGATACTGATGAAACGGAACAAATAAATTATTGTGGGAAGGGAAAGAAGATACTAACGAGTTTCAAAATGTTGTTTATGTACCTTTTATTATTGAAAACTAAATTTTCCTAACCCGGGATGTTCCCGGGTGATAGCCTAGTATATATTAAATAACTACAATGTATACGGAGTAGAATACCTATATGTGTAAAAAATGGATGTATCATATATATACATATTTAATAATATAAAAGAAATTATATCGGGTATACAATCGGGTAAACGGGTACACTTTATCGGGTAATTGGGTCGGGTAAACGGGTATATCACTAAATCCCAAACCCGTCCCAAACCCGCGTAAAAAATAAAAATTATTCCCAAACCCGATTAACCGACCCCAAACCCGTCCCAAATGTGTCGGGTTTCGGGTTTACCTAACAGATTCGGGTTTGATTGCCATCCCTTGTCAATTATAGAAATTAAGCATAGCAAAACGGTTCTATCAGATAGCTAGTCAAAATGGCCGTTAACTAAAAGTATAATCTTTATTCGAGTTAAGACTATGGGGTATGGGGCGGGGGTTGGGGCATGGGTTAGCTGAAAACACCCAAGTCACCACCCCGGGTGGGCTTGGGTTTGGGTGTGGCCCTTTGGGCGAGGGATTCAGCCCGGCGTATGTGGCCGGCTCTTATTGGTTTGTTGGCTAGGGCATAGCTGGCCATGTTTAAATTTTAAAATATAACCGTTTGGCCAAGCCAAACGGTTCACCCACCCACCTGTCCACATCGCTATATAACCCCCAACCCCACCGGCTGTCCACATCGCTACCCCAACCCAAGTCACCTACCCGAACCGCTACCCACAAACACTTGATCGATGGCCTCTTGGACGCACGAGTAAGAGCTAGCCCTTGTCACGAGCGTCGTGGACGCGATGAAGGGCCGCCAACCCGGTGAGACCCGTTACTGGCCGGAAGCTTTCGCTAGCTACCAGCACAACGTGGGAAACGATCGGCACAATTTAAACGCGTGCCAACACAAGTGGCGCGAGCTACGACCAAAGCTCGATTGTTTTAAAGCCTACTACGACAGCGTCCCGGGCGGTGAGATAAGTCACGAAGACCGGGTGGCGGTGGCCAACATCGAGTTCCGGGGCAAGGAGCGGAAGCCGTTTGACAAGCTCGCCCTTTTCGAAATCTACCTAACGCTTTAGGTTTTTTTTTTTTTTTTTTTGTAATCCTTTTCTTTTTTAGAATTTTGTAATTTTTAGGAAATTTTAATAAAATTTTATGCTTTTTTTTAAATGTTTTGTGTATTTTTTAATTTTAGGTTTTTTTTTAATTTTAATAAACCTGGCCAAGCCAAGCGGGCTAGCCACGCCCCGCCATACCCCACGGACACGTCACTCACCATCGGAGGGGCTCGAACTCCACGTGTCAACCCATGCCCCAAACCCCCGCCCCACCATACCCTAAGGTTTAACTTGACCATGTAACTATTCATGGTAGTTGGTTTTTAATATATATAGTGTGATATCCCCCGCGCTACGCGACGGAAATTTGGTCGGTATCGGTTCGGCTCGTTACGATAGCAACACTAACTAGAGCAACCTAAATGAACAAAAAACCATAAAAACAAAGTCGTGTTTTACATTAATCGAATACAATAAAGCGAACACCGCACTAAATTCGATAATAGGTATACGGTACTGATGTTTGGTCGTCAGGGTACCAGCATGGTACCAGAAAAACACTCTACGTTAACTTCATACGTTATCGAAGAAAAATCAAATTAAATATACGTTATCGAAGAAAAATTTAAATAAATCAAATTAAATGATAGTTAAATTGGTGAAAAGCATATAAATATATCATATATAGTTTAATCATATATATTAAATTGTTAGATCAATATTATGTTAAATTATTACATTAATATTAAACTTATCATATAATGGGATTCTCCCGTGCTACGCGACGAGAATTTGGTTGGTTTATATATCGTTTGTTACGATGCATGCACCCAAAAAATATTGACACGTGGTTGACACCGATCGAAAACAATGAAAAGAATACCGGTACAAATGTTGTTCGATCGAAACTGGCTCAATTTCGTCAAAGTACCGACACTCATATAACTTATTGTACCAAAGATATACTCTATTTTGAATGCAACTTTGTTGTCAACAAAATTTATGTTGGCACATCTAAAAAATTAAGCATGTATGTATATTGAGCTTTTAAATAAAAGTTAACGAACGCGAGTTATTCGGTTTTAAAATTATATTGTAATCATAATAAACATTTTTAATATATTTTATATTTGCATGAATTTGGTTGGTGCGTAAATCGTTTGTTACGATACCTGCGCTCAAACGACATTGACCCGTAATTACACTGATCGAAAACAACGAAAAGAACACCAATACAAATATTGTTCGGTCGAAACTGGCTTGATTTCGTCAAAGTACCAACACTCGTATAGCTTACTGTACCAAAGATATGCTCTACTTTGTTGTCAATAAAAATTATGTCTGCACGTCTAAATAATTAACCATGTACGTATATTGAGCTTTCAAAAAAAGTTAACGAACGCGAGTTTTTCGGATTTTATATTATATAGTAATCATAATAAAATCTTTTTAATATATTTCATATTTCTTGTTGATTATCATTTAAATATACTGCTTAGCACGTAAATTAGATAGGCAAAAGAAAATTATTGACATAGATTATTTAGTATATCAATAATTTTTTTGCCACTCAATCAATTAAGTCATCAAAATAATAAAAAAAAAAAAAAAAACAGTTAACACCAATTAAAATATTAGAAACAACAAATTAAAAACAAAACCATTAGACCTGGGCTTATAGCTCAGCGGTCATGGGAAGTGATGGAAGACCGTTGGTCGGAACGTCACCGGTTCGATTCCTGATCCTGACCGGGTTTTACCGGTCCTGCACTGTCGTGCCTTCGGGCGGGTGTAGGGTCAGGTTTTCCTCGGAACTGGTGGCTTGGTGGGCTAGGGGCTTCGTGCGTGCGGAATAGAGGCCGCCATGGGTAACCTTTCAGCCATTGGGTGCCGCGTACAAAGTACCCGGCGTTTATTATATTGGCCTTTCAAAAAAAAAAAAAAAACCATCAAACATTAAAATATTCAACACCAATTCATCAATAATATCTATCAACTACTGTTCATGCCAAGTTTGAAATAATATGATATATATATATATATATATATATATATATAGGGAAAGGTTAACATACAAAAGCCCTTTTCATACTTCACGTACGCGACAATGGTAACCGTCAGATGAGGGCTATAATCACGCATGGAGGTGATAATCACGCATGGGATCAGTTATTTGGTGATAATCACGCATGAGAGGTGATAATCACGCATGGGGAGTATAATCACGCACGTTATGATGGTGAAAAAAATAATTACGCACGTTATGTATTTGGTCGCGTAGGTTAATGTAGGTTAAGCCGTAATGTACATTATACTTTCTCTATATATATATATTGGAAAAATAGAATAATTAACTAATTGATTAATCATACTAAGTTTGTAGTTTTTCTTATCGAATGAATTTTTCATTTACCATAAGATCGCTTAAACAAAGGTTACAAAGGAAACCAAGGTATTAGTGGTTAGAATGCAACGAAAGCAAATCAAGAAAATATTAAATTCCTATACACCCCTTTGGGTGGAAAGCTACGAAAGCAAATCCGAGAGGTTCGGTGAACAGTGGCGGACCCAGAATTTTTTTTCAATGGAGTTATTTTTTTCGGTGTTCAAAATTTTCATAACAAAACATTAAAATTTGCGGGTCGGTCCTCGCTCAGGTCATAGCGAGGTTTGAACTAGATTTAAAAAAAACAAGAAAAACGAGGTATACAAGGATTGCACCCATGACCTCTTGTTGGGAAAGAGAGTGATTTACCACTACATCAGGTTTCCTTTTCTTTCTATAGTGTACACCTAGTTATATTTATGGGGTCCTTATACAATTTAATATACTGAATCTACTAATTTTTTTAAAAACATTGGGGTCCGGGGACCCCGACCCGATCTATGTGGGTCCGCCCCTGTTGGTGAACATACCTACGATCTGGGATTTCGAGACAACGTTACAGGTTGTATTTCTTTTGACTCGACGCGTTCAATCCCTAACAAAATAACAATCCATCTCCAAGTGTATTCTTCATTCATGAAACACGAGATTGTTAGCTATATGTTGCACTGCTTGATTGTCATAGAATAGTTGAGTTGAGTTGGTTCAACCAGTGGTGTTTCTAATAATTTAAGATGCGAACACACCCATAGGAACTTCACTAACTGTAGTGGCCATGGCTCGGTACTCTTTTTCAGCAAAAGAGAGAGATACAATAGACTTGGTTCTTGGATTTCCAAGAAATAGGGGCACCGCCCAAGATAACCAAATAACTATATATGGAACGTCTAGTCTAACGGCAGCCAAGCCAATCTGAATCACAATAAGTAATTAAACTTGTACCTCCTTCTTTCGGTAGGATAATACCTTGGCCTGGAGTAGCTTTGAGATACTGTACCACTTTAGTGGTAGCTTATAGATGCACTCGACGTGGGTCCGCAAAAAACTGGCATTTACAGAATAACATATGTCTAGTATGGCGGCTTGTAAATAAAATAATCTACCCAATAATCCTCGATATTGATAAGCATCAACCTTTTCTTCGTCATCACATTGACCGAGTTTCAAATTCTGGTCCATAGGAAACTAAGAGACCGCTGCCGCCAACTATATCAAGAGTGTACTTCCTTTAGCTAAGCACAAGCCCTTCTAATGTTTTTGCCATTTCGATGCCCAAGAATTACTTTAATGTTCCTAGGTCCTTTATACTAAATTCCTCATTCTTGTACGACTTTGTGCTTTAGATATTCTTCATATCATTGCCCACAATAATCAACGTAGATTAGCCCTACCACATATGTGTTTTCATTCTTGTGAACGAAAAGGAATGATTGGCTTTTGACTGCTTGTAGCCTCTATCAAGAAGGGCTATGGTGAATTACTTTCTTTTCTTTCGTTGGACGGCAAAAGGAGACAAGAAAAGAAAAAGAAAAAGGAATTGTCATTATTCACTTTTTTGACTAACTTTTTTCTTTGGGGTTAAACAAAAAAAAAGGGGGGGGATTTCAAGATCAGTTTTTTGACTGGTTAAACCAGCAATTTTTTCAGAGTATCGTTTCATTGAAGATCGAAGAAACAGAACCGTAGACCAGTGCTTGGTTAGGTTGTTTCAGTGTTGATTTTCGGTTTATAATTCGATTTAAGTTTCGTTTAGTCGTGTTTGTTAACATGGCAGAAGATGGGAAAGTTCAAATCGATAAGTTTAACGGTACAAATTTTAGCTGGTGGAAGATGCAGATTGAGGCATTATTGGTTCAAAAAGATCTTGATATTGTGTTATCAGGGGTTAGACCAGAAAAGGTGGAACCAGCAGATTGGGAATCAAAAGACAGGAAAGCCAGGGCAGTTGTTACATTGGCGTTATCAAAGACTGTGGCATTCAACATCATGAAGGAAACCACAACTAGTGGCATGATGTTAGCCCTATCTAACATGTACGAGAAGCCTTCGGCAGCTAATAAGGTCTTTCTGATTCGAGAGCTGGTGAAAACTAGGATGAGGGAAGGCAGTTCAGTCACAGAGCACATCAACAAGTTGAACTCGATTTTGGCCAGACTTGCGTCAGTGGGCATCAAATTCGAAGATGAAGTTCAAGCTTTGCTACTGTTATCTTCTTTGCCAGACAGTTGGTCCGGAACTGTTACAGGGATTTCCAGTTCATTAGGTACCAGCGAATTTACTTTTGAAGGGATTCGTAATCTTATTCTGAGCGAGGACGTCAGAAGAAGTTCGAGTGGATCATCGAGTGAATTACTGAATGTTGGCAGAGGAAGGAAGAATAACAGAGATAGTCGGAGCAGGAACAGAAATAGGAGTCAGTCTAGGGCTCGAGGTGATGTAACCTGTTGGAACTGCAAAGAGGTAGGACATTTTAGGAATCAATGTCTAAATGAGAAGAAAGAAGTTAACGCTACAGTAGCCCACTCAGATGATGATGTTTTGATCTGTAGTATGGAAAGCAGTGTGGATTCCTGGGTTATGGATTCGGGTGCTTCATTTCACGCTACCCACAGCAGTGAAGCACTGCGAAATCTGAAAGAAGGTGATTTAGGTAAGGTAAGACTGGCGAACGATGAGGTTCTTGATGTGACGAGCATGGGTGACTTAGATCTGAAGACTCCAGTCGGTTCATGGACTTTGAAGGATGTCCGGGTAATTCCAAGTCTGAAGAAACAGTTGATTTCTGTTGGGCAGTTGGATGAACAGGGGCACGATGTTAAGTTCAGGAACGGGCAGTGGAAGGTTCTAAAAGGAAATCTAGTCGTAGCTCGAGGAAAGAAACGGGGTTCGCTGTATATGGTCAGTTTACCGTCTCAGGGAGTAACCGTCCCAGTTCAGAAGAAGACCAAGATCCGGTTCACAGAATCTCGTGGGCAGAAGAAGGTTTGCTTTGCAGATGGCAAACCCAGAGCCACAGGTCAGATTCAGGTTGAACGTGCTGGGAAAGGTCCAGAGAAACCAGTCAAGGGTATTCGTAGCAGTGGGAGCACATGTAGTGCTTCAGTCAGAACTCCCAGACGACAGTGGGTTAAGAGAACCAGTATTCCAGCGGTAAAAGTCTCTCCAGTGAATTATTTGCTTTATTCGGAGAGTGTTTGTTCTCAGGTTTTCTCAGAATCCGCCAGTTCGTGTCAGTGGGAGCCGGTGGAGACAGAGATTGGGTCAGGGGCAGACTTAGCCATGACTGATGTGTTGAAGCTAATGGAAGCTTCAACGGGCCTTCAGGATAATTGAAGAGAAGGCCGGGTAACTAGGAAGGAGCTAAGATCAAAAGGTTTTTTACAGAAATGCAGATGCACAGTTGAAGCACAGGTGAAGATTATCCCGTGGCTTCAAGTGGGAGATACTGAAACAACCGAACCACGTCAATACTTGTGTTCTTGATAGTGGCAGAGTGTGTGAGAGTTGAGTGTGTGTGTGGTCCGAGTTCGTGTGTGAGAGTCCGATCCTAACAATAATAGTTCTAGGAGGTTTTTTTTAACCCATAAATAGACTTCTTCAACTTGGAAACTCTGGTTTCTTCTTCATTAGGAAACCCTGGAGGAATTCCCATATAAACTTCTTCTTCTAGGTTGACATGCAAAAAGACATTGTTGACATCTAGTTGTTGTCTTGTCTAATTTCTCTTACAGCTATGGCCAACAAAGTTTGAAAGTAGGGCAGACGTATCATGATAGTCAACTCCTTCCATCTGTATGAACCCTTTAGCCACAAGCCTCATTTTGTAATTTGTATCTTTAAATCTCTCCATTTGGTTTGAACTTGGTCTTGTATACCCATTTGAAGTCGATAACCCCTTTTCTACTGGTAAATTTTCAAGTGACCAAATACTATTATCTTCCAAAGCACATATTTAATTTTTCATTGCATTTCTCTGTTTTACATCTTGCGATGCTTGATAATTTTTTCGGCTCATCATTGGAATTAATAGTTGACAAATAAGCTTTATGTGAAGCGGAGAAATTTCATATGAAATATAAAGAGCTAAAGGGTGTATCGTGGTGGATTCTTGACCTGAGATGGGCCTAGTGGCGTGAATCGAAGGGGGAAGTTAGCATGTAATCTTCTAAGTAGGATGGCCTAGACCTACTTCTTGGTTCTCTTACCTCCTCTCTTACTTCCTTGATTATTATGTACATTTGGCTTTTGGTGATTTGTTTCAATAGTTTCATCTCCTCGGTTACCATAGTCTGTTTCTACAATATTTTGAAGGCCTTCATCTCTAGTATTTACCGTCTCCTCATTTTGGGATGTTGTATTTTTGCCATGCTTAGTAAAAAAATGATATTTGAACATTTCTGCTTCTAAATTTTTGAACTTTGGTTCAACCTTGTAAAAGAGGAATACTTTTTCATCAAATAACACATCTCTGGATATCACCATTGTTCTCTGTTTAAGATCATAAACCTTGTAACCTTTTGTTCCAGGAGGATAACTAAAAAGACATCCTCTTGGCACGAATGTGTCCCCGTCGGTGTTGGTGTTCTGGTTATAAGCCAAACACCTAAAGACCCTTATGTGGTTGTAATTTGGGTTTCAACCAGAAAAAGGTTTTTTTAGGTGTTTTTCACCTGTAACCCTAGATGGTAATTAGCTGGCTATGTAGGTGGCAGTCAAGATGCATTCTCCCCAAATACTAGAGGCGAGGTCAACATCAAATCGTAAGGCACTGCCAATTTCCAATAGATGATTTCTATTCCACTCAGCCACCCCATGTTATTGAGGGGTGTGAGGATATGTGGTTTCTAAGGCAATCCTCACTTTACTATAGTACTGCTTTGTATAATGTGATGTAAACTCACCCTCATTGTTACATCTATTTTTTAACAAATTTTCCAAATTGATTTCTAACCCTTTTGCAAAACTCAACTAAGCATTTTTTGGCCTTGTGCTTGTGTTTGATTAAATGAACTCAGAGAACCATGGTATGATCATCAACTATTAACAGAAAAATAATTGGCACGAGAAAGAGAATGTTTTGTTCCTTTTCAACGGTTTTGGTCCCTCAAGTTTAGATTTTAATTATTAGGGACTAGAACTCCATATTTTATTTACTTATTTACACCTTATTAACTAGGTTGATTACTCCTAGTAACTCATGTTTTATGAGTTTCAGGTATGATTTTAGCACCGGTGGACGATCAAGCATAATGAAGAACCGAACACGATTAAGAAATAAGCTTCCGCACTATGTATCGTTGTTATGTTGAATGACGAACTCACACACGTTATGTTGTTTACTTTTAATTTTGTAAAAGGTTTAATTAACCCGTAATTTCAATGTATTTGAAATCATAATTACCCGTTTATCTTCATAAACTATACGAAAACCGTTAAATAATAATACAACTTTGGTCCCTTTTGTTCCAACCTTTTATAAAAGGTTCACTAGTTCTTATTTTTCTTTCTAGTTTTTACTTAATTACTCGTTAGTAACTAGGTTAATTATTCCTAGTTCGTTTAATGGGTTTCGGTAGTTTTAACCCGTTTTATTTTTAAGTCCCGTTAGCTCGGGCTCTTACGAACTTTATTTTCTCAAAAACATTTATTCTCTTTTATTTAATATTAGGTTTATTTATTTAAATCCTAATATTTACCGGGTTACTTTTTACCACTAACGGTATTTTACCCGTTCATTAATATTAACGTGGTTTGACTATATTACACTTGATTTGTATTGTGCAATAGTCAAGTTTTTAATTTCGAGAACTTTGAAACGCATGATCATGCTTCAACTTTCTTGGGAAACTTCTCCAAGGAGATATTGGTTTAATAGTTCTCGAAATTAAAAACTTGACTATTGCACAATACAAATCAAGTGTAATAATTTGTTATGTCTATCGTCTGGTTTGTCGGTTAACCCAGACGTTTAAGTTCTATGTAAAAAAAAAAACAAAAACTGGGACCAAATTTTCTGAGTTTATTAAGATATTATTCAAAACAGTATCTTTTGAATAATATCAATGAAATGCTTTATTAGCTCTTTTTAAGTAACACACATCTAAAATATCAACTAGTAAATATCTTAACTAATAAATATTTAAATATATGTAAAATTAGATGTGTAATTAATTAATATCAATAATTAATTAATTTTTACACATGTAAAATATCTTAACTAATAATATCTTAACTAAAATTAGTTAAGAGATTTACTAATTAGATGTGTAATTAATAATATATGTAATTTATCAATGAAATATTATTTAAATACATGTGTAAAATATCTTAACTTTACACATGTATAATTAGATGTGTAATTAATAATATATGTAAAATTAGATGTGTAATTAATTAATATCAATAATTAATAAAACATGTAAAATATCAATAATTTTTACACATCTAAAATATTTACATGCTTTATTTTACTTATAATTTTACATATTTACTAACTAGTTAAGGTAAAGTCTTTTTAAAATCCTAGTAAGGTTGAGTAATTTTATTGGAGCTGGCAGCAAATGCAGCTCACAAAACTTGAGCTGCTGTAAAACGTGACCCCCCGCGCCACGCGGAAGGCCACCCGAAACACTCCGCGACACGCGGGAGGTCCTCGCGGCCCGCGTAAAACCTCTCGCGGGGCGCGAGCGACTAGAATCCGAAATTTTCATTTGTTTTCAATAATTTTGACCATAGAATTCAATTATACATGTTTTAATATTGTCAAAACTAACCTTTGATGTGGTTTTGACATTAGGTCATGTTGGGGAACTTACGGATGGCGATCAAGCATATGATGAAGAACCGAACACTACATTTTGAAGCTTCCGCAACGTTTTAAATCTTTAGTACTTTTGTGTATGGGTTGTAAACACTTGTTAAAACAACTTTTAAAATGTTTTAACTTAGTCATTAGTTGACTAAGGTTGATGTTACTTATGAACTTTGTTTAGAAAAATAAACATGAAATTATATGTAAATACTGTCGAAAATACGGGTGAATTAAAACTTTTACAATTTGAAATTATTACAATTTAATATCTAACGAATTGTCGTTTAAAATTAACGACGAAACAACGTGCGGAAGCTTTATTCTAGTGTGTTCGGTTCTTGTACGCTGCTTGATCTTCATCCGGGAACTCTTGATATTAACCTGCGATCAAAACCAACTTAAAAGTTAGTCTTGATACCTTAAACACTGGCTTAAACAAGTTTCTTGCTTCATACAACAAAATAAACAAAATTTCCGGAATTGATAGTTCTCGCGGGCCGCGTGAACTTAATCGATATATGACGCGGGCCGCGTCAACCTATCGCGTGTCGCGAGAGTACATGTTTTCCAGCAGGTCTGGATCTGTGACCTGCATTTTCCCAGCAACGCTATACTTTACGGAAACGGCCATAACTTCTTCGTTATTGGTCCGTTTTACACGATTCTTTTTCCCACGTGTCCGTAATTTAATTCTCCATCTAATGGAGTTGAAATCTAACATCCTACATAATAAAATTTCAGATTTTTAACTCTTCGGCTTATTTCCCTTTTTACCAACTTTTGACCCGTTCATGTTTTCATCATCAAACATGTTTACTTGATCTTTAAACTTATGAAATTCATAGTTTCAATGTCTCCTATCTTGTTAATCTCAAATCACGGGTTTCTTACATAATAAAAACCCGTTTACGCTTAAATGCTTGTTTAACCCGTTAAGGGTATTTATGTACTTTTAAGCTTAATTTACGCTCGTCCCTTGTATGCAACATAAGTCCACCTATTTATATTGAATAATCTTCCGCTACAATTATAATTGTGGTGGATTTATCGTACTTAAATACTTATTCCACATTTTATCCTTCGGATATGCCATTTTACGGCAAGACGCATTTTAAGGCGTTTAACCCTAGAAAGTTTATTCCTACAACTTTTATGCGCATCCGAGGGTTGAATGGTCATAATATAAGTTTCTAAACAACCTCTAAGGGTCGTTTGCCCAGTTGACCCATCAAGGGCTTTTTGGTCGATTTTAGTCCTTCAACTTGCGATGAAGGACTTTCACTAATTACTTGACCAATCTTTGCACTTTTAACTATAAGACTATATATACGTACCTGGCCCGGGTCAACAAATAGACCCGACTTATACCTTGCTTTAATTAACCAATATTCTATGGCGTCGCGATTATCCAATTTGCTAATCGCTCCTGATAACATAAGACTTAACAATCACATTAGTCTATATTGTCAAATGGTGTTATCATCACCATTTGACCCGTTTGGACTATATGCCCAACATTATCTGTTTAATCAAACACATTGTTTTTGATTTCCAACTCATACATCCATCCCGTCTCGGATTCTATTATCATACCCTTTTTCTTTTAAACTCTTTTCTTACAATTTCAACCCATTTCGGCTTACGCCATGGGTATTCTTTTAACTTCGATTTACATTAGTCAACACTTGACCTATTTCCATTTTATCCTTTTTATCATTATTAGATTACACTACAAGGTAATCTTAACGGGAATTCATAATATTTAATCATTACATGATTTATTTACCGGTTTGCCCCTTTTTGCCATAAACCAAGGTTTTTATCATCTTTATATGTTCCGACTCATATCGATCGCATCGGAAATTCATACTTTCTATATTATCGTTATCACATTTATATCGTATAGAATAAACAAGTATTCTACATAATTGTGTAAGTTTCACTTACCTTGCATCCCGAATACGCTTTTCCTTTATGCTTGACTCGTTCGTCCCGCTTTCTCCCCAAGCTTCACCTAGCTTGTTAAGCGCCAACTATCATTCATTATTCACAAGGTTGTTAGATTAGCCATCCCAAATCATGACTTTCACACCTTATGATTCTTTGACTATTTTTCTCTTTAAACTCAATCATAAATCACGAGTTTAATTCTTGTGTCAAGACTCACTTCTAATCAATTATGAACTCTTAACAAAATCCCTATTTTGTTCAAGTAGTTCATTCATACGAGTTAGTTTGGCGTTTATAAACACCAATGTAACATTAATTTCTTCAAATCAACTAAACCCATTTCATAGCAATTATGATTTATGTACCCAAACACCTAATTTGTTCAAGTACCTTGTTTCTACTATCAACTATGATGATTTCTAGCATAAACATATCATCATCTTTACTACAAAAATCAAAACCCACTTAGCTCATAGTAGGTTAATTATCAAATCCCTAGTTTTAACAACAATTCATCAAGTTTTCTACTAGGGTTTGTTTCTAAACTAAGATATAATCACAACAACACTCATAGATTCAACATTCATTCCAGAATTTCGATTTTGATTATTCATCATAATCTCAAAGTATCACCAAATCGTAAAATTCGACATACCTTGTAATCCCCATGACTAGGTGATCATAAATTCGTGTTCATGCATCTGATTTGAGCTAGTTCTGCCCTTCAATTTGGTGATTCTTGGCACTTTAGGGTTTTGAGCAAGAGAGCCTTCCTGGCTCTGGTTAAAATCGCAGACACACACACACGTATGTGTGTGTTTTATTTATTTATTTTGTTTTGATAAAACTTTATCTCATTTGCCCAGGTTTAGTCCCTCAATTTACCCAAGTTATTTAAAGGGTTATCTATTTCTTGTTTCTTTTATTGTTTTAACAACACTTAACCAACTAGGTTGATATCCCTAGTTACTTAATTGGTTTGGGGAAGTCATAACCCGTAGTATTTTTAAGTCCCGTTAACTCGGGCTTTATATACGCTTCGTTTTCTCAAAGCGTTTATTCTCTTTCTAATTTTATTAACATAAAATTATTTATTAAAATCCTAATTTTCACCGGGTTAATTTTACCACTAACGGTATTTTACCCGTTCCTAGTATTAACGGGGTTTAATTACCAAACTCGTTTTCGGGGTGTTACAAGTCTACCCCCCCTTAAAGAGGTAATCATAAGTAACATCAACCTGCTTAAGTAACATGACTTTCATAAAAAAAGTTCATAAGTAACATCAACCTTAGTCAACTAATGACTAAGTTAAAACATTTTAAAAGTTGTTTTAACAAGTGTTTACAACCCATACACAAAAGTACTAAAGATTTAAAACGTTGCGGAAGCTTCAAAATGTAGTGTTCGGTTCTTCATCATATGCTTGATCGCCATCCGTAAGTTCCCCAACATGACCTAATGTCAAAACCACATCAAAGGTTAGTTTTGACAATATTAAAACATGTATAATTGAATTCTATGGTCAAAATTATTGAAAACAAATGAAAATTTCGGATTCTGGTCGCTCGCGCCCCGCGAGAGGTTTTACGCGGGCCGAGAGGACCTCCCGCGTGTCGCGGAGTGTTTCGGGTGGCCTTCCGCGTGGCGCGGGGGGTCACTTTTTTCAGCAGCTCAAGTTTTGTGAGCTGCATTTGCTGCCAGCTCCGGAAAATCCAGTTTTTAACTTCGTTTGGCCATATCTTTTGACTCGTAAGTCCGTTTTAAGTGATTTTTCTTCCTATATGTCTGTAAATTCATTACCGACATAACTATTATAAATTTGATACCCAAATTTTAAATTACGGACCGAAAGACCATATGTCACTACGTAATTATTCGACCCATTCTAACCTTACACATTTTACTACCATTTAACTAATAAACCTATGGCGCCTTATGCCCAACATCCGGGGCTTATTATCACCCGCATTTCTTACCAATTTCATGGTTTAATGCCTTTGTGATTATTATCGCCATTATCGACTACTAGAACGTTTAAAACTACAATTTTTCACACTAATAGATCCGTTGGCTCATCTTGTGGAACCATCCACTTATGATGACTACCAATTTGGTCCGTTGACTATACTACGTCTATCAATTCACATTCCATCCATAATCAATATAAATTCTATCAATAACGCATAGTTTATTCATAATTCAACGAATGTAACGGATCAAGTTACATACCTTAGTGTACGCCCTTCAACCGCAAATCACCACCGGCTTGTCCACTCGACGTTCCGGTATCCTTTCCTATAGAGTTCAATTCAAGACATGTTTAGAACTCTCTTTAAACCTTACATCGCATAATACACCGAAACATCATAATTATGCGTTTAATCTTTAAATTTCTATTTTAAGCCTTCTTTGAGGCATTTTCACAAACACCTTAAGGGCAGATTTTTCACATGATTATATGACAAGTTTCTAGCTTATCATTTAACCCTAATTTCACCTCAATCAACATTTTACATGATTGTTAGCTTCTAGAATTTCTGAAATCACTCCAAAATTGTCAATTTACACTAGAACAACACCCAATATCCTAGTGTTCATCAATTTACACATAACCCTTTAATCACCTACAATGGTGTTCATAATCTTCACTAAAATTTAACATGATTTCAACTTGTATTTGTCTAGGGTTTGTCCTTAGACACTATAGTTGTTCTTAGATCATCATAAGACATACATGCAACTATATTTTCATATTTTCCCAATTACATGAGAAATTCAAGTTGAGGGTTTTCATGAAATTTTACATACCTTGTAATCCTCTTGTGATGAGGATCAATAATCTACACTTTAATTTCGATTTCAACTTGGATTGAGCCTTCAATTTCCAAGTTTAGTGAGTTTTAGGGGTTTGAGAGTGGGGAGTCGCCCCTGCTCTTGTTCTGTACGACCAACACCTCCTTTTAGGGGTGTTTGGTTGGTTTTATTTGTCTAATTAAAACTTAAGTTTCAATTTTTACAAATTAAGCCCCTCCATTTTAATCAACATTTGATTTAGTTACTTTTAACCCTACTTTAAGTTATTTCTAGAAATTAACTAACTAGGTTAAAATTCCTAGTTAATAAATTCTCGTTTATTTAAACTTTATATAATTCTAATATAAAACTTTTAACGTATATTTTGCGAAAATAATCATGTAGTTAATGATTACATATGGATCGGAAATACGGGTTTACTAAAAACTTTTACAATCACTATAGTTGTTCTTAGATCATCATAAGACATACATGCAACTATATTTTCATATTTTCCCAATTACATGAGAAATTCAAGTTGAGGGTTTTCATGAAATTTTACATACCTTGTAATCCTCTTGTGATGAGGATCAATAATCTACACTTTAATTTCGATTTCAACTTGGATTGAGCCTTCAATTTCCAAGTTTAGTGAGTTTTAGGGGTTTGAGAGTGGGGAGTCGCCCCTGCTCTTGTTCTGTACGACCAACACCTCCTTTTAGGGGTGTTTGGTTGGTTTTATTTGTCTAATTAAAACTTAAGTTTCAATTTTTACAAATTAAGCCCCTCCATTTTAATCAACAT
>JARYGA010007026.1:0-28901 GCA_030545235.1 Helianthus tuberosus
AGTTATCAAGGAGCTCGTTAAGGAAAATGATGAAGAAAAAGAAAGGTTCAATGAAATTATTGCGGGGTTGTTGGCAGACAAAGAAAAAGATAAGGTGGATAAAGATGCGTTGCTTGATAGGATGTCACAAATTGAAGCTATGTTAACAGCTACGGTTCGAAAATAGGCTATAAACACTTCGTTTTGAATGTTTAGAACACTTGGTTTTGAATATTAGGATAATTTTAGTTAGTTTATATTTTAGTTGGTATTTTTTATATGCTTTTGAAAACAAGAGGTTTTATATAATTTTGGGATTTTATTAGATTTTTTTCATATTATTTGTAGTTTTATTGATATGTAGTTTTGATGAAAATAGCAGGGAGAAAAGAAATCTGAATTAAAAACCAATATTGCAGTAATCTGTATGGTATGGTAGCAAATAAATGGTAGCAAATGGTTGCAGTTGTGTAAAAAATGGTGGCTAAATGGTGGCAATATCAGTGGCTAAATGGTATCATAACTCGCAAATTGTGTGAAAAATGATGGCTAAATGGTGGCAATATCGGTGCTAAACGGTGGCTAAATGTTATCAAAATGTGCAAAACCGATGGCTAAATGGTGGCTAAAAGGTAGCAATATTGGTGGCTAAATGGTGGCAATATTGGTGGCTAAATGGTATCAAAACGTGAAAAAACTGATGGTTAAATGGTGGCAAATCAGTGGCTAAATAGTATGAAAACGCGTCACAACTCGGTGGCAAACAAGGCGGAGCGTAGCAAACATGAAGCGGTGACAAATAATTTTGACCAATTTTGTGGTGGTAAAATAAGGTAGCAAAATATAAAGATGGTGGCAATTTGGTGGCATTAGGGCAATTGACACGGGTGTTTTTGTCACCGTATTTTCGGTGGCAAACTGGTGACAATAAGGAAATTGCTACCATTTTGTAACAAAAAATTACATGACAAAAACTATGTTTTCTAGTAGTGAACGGGTACTAGTACCGAATTTTATATAGAACCTTAAAAGTTTTTTTATAATATGTTTTATTTGATATTATGGTATTTTTGTTACTTGTAGTTTTATTGATTTTAGTATTCGGTACTTTTGCTATCGGTATAGATACGGTATAGGTAAAACGGGTACTGGTACCGAATTTTATATAGAACCTTAAAAGTTTTTTTATAATATGTTTTATTTCATATTATGGTATTTTTGTTACTTGTATCGATTTTACCTATTTGGTACCGTATAGTATTGGTACTCGTGTCGATTTTACCTATTTGGTAGTCGTATTGTGTTGGTAGTCGTATTGTGTTGGTACTCGTGTCGATTTTACCTATTTGGTATTCGTATTATGTTGGTACTCGTGTCGGTTTTACCTATTTTTTACCCATACAAGTACTCAAAAAATAAAATAAAAACAAAATTGTACCAAAATGGGTACTGAACCGAAATATGCGTACCGTACCAATATTTCGGTACAGTATTTGATACTTAGTTTTATTCAAATTCAGTATTGATATTTTCGGTACCAGAATGAATACGGATACAAGTATTGTACCAATCTCATCTCTAAATACAAATATTCAATATAACTTACAATATCAAATTTTAATACAAGTTTGTATTCTGTGTGAAAGATTATTTTGAATAAACAATTGCTGCAATGATGCTGTGATTTTGCATTTGATGCGGAAATTTTTTAAAATTGCCAAACGCCGAATTGGGTGGTCGGATAGCATCGGAACTGCCGAATTTAATGCCCAATTTAATTTCGATGGTTTTGGAAATCCTAACCTCGATTGAGTGTACCCTTCTTTTTTTTTAACGGCCGACAAAAATTATTTTATTAATCGTAGCAGGATTCTACCCATCATACATACAAATATTCAACACCAATACAATACTAGATTACATATATTTTATCCCCCAAAGTTGAACCGGCTCCAATCCTCCCATGTTAGTGACGCCACCTTTGAATGGTTCTTTACCCACAAATATGTCATTGATTTTATGTCATCTAAAATCTTCGTAGTGTTCGGACAAGCTTGTCCAAATACAACCTCGTTTCTCGTCTTCCAGATACACCAAAATGCAACCAAAATAACGGCGTACAATGCTTTTTTCTTCTTACTCGAACCCGAACTAACCTCATGCAATGTAAGTAAATCTTTTATGTCGAACGCAATAATCGGAGGCACTAGACACCACCCCGCAATATTCTGCCAAACTACTTGTGCGAATTGACATGAGACAAAAATGTGTTCACTCGTCTCCACGTAATCTCCACAGAATACACACAATTGACATTGCACCGGGATGTTCCGAACAGCCAATGCACATTTGGTCGGTAGCCACTCCATTTCTGCCCTCCACGCAACGATTGCAACCTTTTTTGGCACCCAGTTACTCCATTCAAACACTCTAATAGGACGCTCCCGATTAACCGATCCGAGTATTCTTTTTATACTAGCAACACTAAAATTTCCAGATCCTTCAAATTTCCACTTCCATTTATCATAACCTGATGTCATAGCCGACCCACATAACAGACCCGCAAGCTGCTGCAACTGATCGATTTCGATGTCTCCCAGAACCGAAGAAGCCCATTCCCAATAAAATTCCAACCCAGCTTCACCAAGCCCCATTCGATCATTTACCATGCAAACTTTATTTTTTTTCCGCTTTGAATAATTCCGGGAACTTTATATAGAATGGTAGTTGGTCCGCCCAACAGTCTAACCAAAATGAAATGTTCTTGCCGTTCGCCAAGACTACCGACATAGCACTCTTCAAGTCTAAATCTGCTCTTGAAAGAATATGCCAAATACTACATATGTTCTTCCACGGTCCGACTACAGAAACTTTTATTGGAATGTCCTTCCATGCTCTTGGATTATGATGAATCGCCCAGACTACAAGTCTCCACAGTCCTTCTTTTTCTGTTTTATACCTCCACCACCACTTAGCCAGCATTGCTAAATTAGCGTCTCTGAGAGAGCCAAAACCCAAACCCCCGTATTCAATAGGAGCAATAGTTTTATCCCACGCCACCCAATTCATTTTAGCCTTTTCTTCCTACCCACCCCAAAAGAATAACCTTCTGATTTTATCTAGTGACTCGAAGACACAAATTGGTGCTTTAAATAGGGAGAAATAATATGTTGGTAAGGAGTTAAGCACCGCTTTGATTAGTGTTATCCTCCCACCATATGATAAGGTTTTTGCTTTCCATAAAGAAAGCCGACTTTTAAAAATATCTAACACCGACTTCCAATTCCGAGCGAGATTCATATTAGCACCTACTAACAACCCAAGATGCTTAAATGGGAACGTACCTTTTTTGCATCTCAGGAGATTCGCCATATCTTGGACTTCATGTTCATTCACCCCAATCCCGTAAATGCTGCACTTAGCCAGGTTTACTTTTAAACCTGATGCTAGATAAAAACCTCTCAACATCCGTCTCAGATTGTTAATATTCGCCATGGACCACTCACCGACAAACATCACATCATCAGCATATATCAAATGGGAAAGAGACGGACCATCATTTGATAACTTAATACCCTTGAATAAACCAATAGAAGCGGCCTTTTTCATAATACAAGATAATGCTTCCATTGCTATAACGAACATAAAAGGAGACAGCGGATCGCCCTGACGCAGCCCATGAGAACAATCAAATTCCCTAGTCGGTGACCCATTTACCAAAACCGACGCCCTTGCAGAATATAGAGTTGCCATTACCCACGCTCTCCACCTACTCGGGAAATTCATTTGAGACATTATCGAATCAAGGAAAGCCCAATTAACCGAATCATAAGCCTTATTGATATCTACTTTGAAATACATCCCCTTCCGCTTATACTTTTTTAACCAACTCAAAACCTCATTTAGTACAAGTGGGCCATCCATGATATTTCTGCCAGCCAGAAAAGCAGACTGTTGTTCAGAAATCAGCTTTCCCAACACTCCCTTTAGTCGATTCACCAGTACTTTTGAAATTACTTTGTTGACTACACCAATTAAACTTATTGGTCTAAAGTCTGCTGGGCTAACCGGATCTTTAACTTTTGGAATCAATGCTATAAAAGAAGACGTGCAACATTTATTAAGCGAACCTTCCTCGTAAAATCTGTTAAAAAGACTAATAATATCTTCCTTTAACCCGGACCAACACTTTTTAATAAATTTGAAATTAAATCCATCCGGTCCCGGAGCACGATCTCCTTCACATTCCCAAACCGCCGCTTTAATTTCATCCTACGTGAATGGGGAAGCTAACATGTCTGCCTCTGAGTCAGAAATAGTGACAAGATCCGGACATATCAGTACCGGTCTAACAGCCATCGGTTCAGTGAACTGCTAACGAAAGAACTCATATAGTGACTCTTTAATAGATAAGGGATTCGTAACCCAAACACCCTCAATCAACAACCCATTCAATCTATTCGTACTAATATTGGAATTAATAATATGATGGAAATAAGCATAATTTTCATCACCTTCGATAACCCACTTGGATCTTGATTTCTGACGTAAATCCAATTGTTTAATTCTATCAAATTCTGTCACAAAATTCCTGCACTCTGCTCTTTCCACCAATTCTTCTTCCAATAGCATTCTTTCTTCTGCCAATATTTCTATACATGCTAGCCGCCTCTTTTTGCTTCCATAATTACCCTCCCTATTCTCCTTCTCCATTTTCAACCATGATTTAATGTTATTTTTCAGCCACCTTAATTTAATCGCGAGAGCAAGGTCCCCTGGCCCCGAGAAAGAAAACCTACTACACATCTGTAACACATAAGTTAGAAAACCAGGATACTCGAACCAAGAATTAAAGAACCTGAACGGTATGTGACCGAAATCTAACTGGCTTGTAGAGAGAACGATAGGCCGGTGGTCCGCAGCTTCCCTGTCCAAAGCAATAACTGCTGCATTTGGTCATCTCTCCATAAAACCCAGGCACACCAAAAATCGATCCAGTTTACTCAGCTTTTTGCCATTATATGATATATAAGTGAAATTTCCCCCACCCATATTATATTCTACTAACCCGGCCGAAAGAATAAAATGATTAAAGGCATTTGCATTAGCTTCGATAAATTCTGAATTCATCCGTTCGCTTGCGTTTTGCACTTCATTAAAATCGCCCATCATGATCCATAACCCTTGAATCGAGTTCCTATAATTCAGAATTTCTAACCAGACAGCTCTCCTACTCGCCGCATCATTAGGAGCATATACATTAACCAGGTTTACCCTACACCCAGTTTGCACTAGAAAACCTGATACAACAATAAAGTTGTTATTATGAACAACATTAGCGCACCTGAACACTGAAGGACACCATATGCATGCTAGCCCTCCAGACCTCCCTTGGGAATTAACCACAACCACTCTAAACTCAGCCCTGCCCAAAAATTTGCTAAACATAAAGGACCCAGAATCCTGTAATTTTGTTTCCTGAATTGCAAGAAAGTGAACCCCATAACTTGTTTTCAACCCTCAAATCCAATCTGACTTTCGGTTACACCGCACCCCCCCCGTAAATTGACTGATAAACAATTCATCGATCACTGTTGTTAACACCTTCCTCGGCTATAAGCTGCTTGGTAACGGACTCAAAGCCTGTAAGGTTGATACCAACTAGAGTCCCAACTCGTACAGTATCCTCGACCTCCTCTCTGAGATTTCGATGTTGCCTGGACTCCATGTGTTCGGATACATCCTCTTGATCTGGGTTATCAGCGCCTCCGACCCCCTCTGGAATTTCATCTACCAGATCATCTCCAATTTGTACCGAGTCAAAAGGTAGTACCGTATTATTGCCGTCTTTATCAGGAGCTGGAGAATTAAGATCGATTGGACCTGACAGGGGATTTTGAGAATGATAAAACATTCTTTGAGTAGGCCCTTGTGTGGACCCAATCGAAGGTGGGCTTCTCTCTTGCCTATTCCTCTTGCCTAAATTAGCAGCCGGTGTTGGGCCACCATCCACAGCAGACATATTGGGCCCATTATTGTCCATTCCCGTATCATATTCATTAAATCCATAATCATTAGTAATATTTGAATTTTTTACTTTTCCTACTCCACCCTCCAAATCATTATGACCAACCACCAAGTCATCCACTTCCCCATGCACGTTGTGATTCCCTATACCAACATTGACATTATGAAACTCTTGGTATCCTGGTGACCGTTGGACAGCCGGCGACTTTTCATTACCCTCCACCGAAGATTCTCCCCTGCCGTTGCCATCCTAACTGACTTTCTCCACTTCCGGCATCGGACATCTATTCGTGTTCTTTCTAATCTCACCTTCCTCATAGTCCTCCATGTCAACTGAATTTGTATTGGAATCTGATTCAGAGACCGACTTCGACTCTCCGGACCCAACTGCTGTGTCATTATCAAATTTTGGGCTCCACAACTCAGGTAATTCTGAGACACAGACGACAATACTTCTATAATTCCACTTAATTATCACAGCCTCCTCAATTCTGGATTTTTGAGTAGACAATACCATCACCGTACCAGTCGAATTGTCCTCAACTTGCCACGAGAAAGACGATGGTTTGACCACCTCCCCAAACAGACCCCCGATCCTATCAAACAATGAATTATCCCTGATCAAAAAAGGTACTCCGACGATATTCAGTGTTACTATCCGACTAAACGGAATCTCTTCCCCATTCCAGATATAGAACTTGGTGAAAAACTTAGAGAAAAAAAAGGTTATATTTTTCCATGGATACTCTGGCTAACTCCTTATCCTTGAATGTAATGATAATTGCCACACCACCAACATATGACAGTCCACAATCAAACATACCTTCTTCCTCCAATAAGCATCTAATATTACTCAAAGTCAATATATCCTTTGCATGGCCGAGAATTGATCTACCGATACAATGTAGGGGATATATTGCTTCTCTCCCTTCCACGGTAATCGTTTTCGCTCCTTGACCATTTTCCTCCTTCTTCCCCTTTAACAAATCCGCATATGACGTCCCCTCCTGGACATGTGAAGAGCCAATAGGATCTAAGCCAGACGGGTGTTTCCTCAAAGGAGGTTGATTGGCATTCTTATTATCATTATTATAGTGCTGGTTACTATCTCTCGGCCGCCATTCTTTCCGACCAAAGGTTTCCGGTGCATAATTGAACTTCTTATGGTGTTTGTCATACTTTTCCAACGACACAATGGCTTTCATCTCAAACATCTTCACTGTGTTCATCAACACTAAAGTCTCCTTCATATTTTCCACTCCCACGTATCGTACAAAGCCAAAGCATTTACCACTTGAATCCTTCTTCCGAGCCACATACACATCCGATATGAAGCTATACGGTTGAAAAGCCCGCCATAATATATTCCTTGTTACTTTATCTGTTATATTCTGCACCAAAAACGTCCATTCGACACCGTCACCTTTGCTCCTTTTGTTTTTCCGATATTGCACGTTTGACCACGGGCCACCGTTATCCTGATCTCCCTCTCTATCATTCATCGATGCCATTAGGGAACCACAGCAAACCAAAGCGGCGAATGGATTAATCCGAAACCCAATTAGCGTGAACAGTTAGATCTAGAACTGCTACAATGAGCCGAACGAATAAACCCCGCAAGCTAAGCAGGAAAGGAGTTCGTAGTCGAGCACACTAAGCGTTAACCAGGCGGCTAGAGAATTGGTGAGAGAGAGAGACTGAATCTGTCCGAAAGATTGAGTTGCCGGAGAAAGAACCAGACCACAGAAGGTGAATGGAGTAGATGAAAGAATCGAGTTAGGGAGGAAGGTCAAGCCAGGAATACTCGACGACCTCCCACACTAACCCAACCGTTTCTCCCGCGTCGAGCCTCCGGCGGCCGGAAAAAGAAGAGGCAGAAGAGATAAAAGAGAGAAGCCCAAGACCCGATAATATGTGGGTACCCTTCTCTTCTGGAACTATTATTTTCATAGCCGCTAAGAGTCGACCCTGTAACCCTGGAGATATAATTTTTTTTTAAAATAGAAGCCCAAAGCTCAAGCCTTAAAATACTTGGGCTTGGGCCGGCCCTGATTAGTATAAGATTAGAGAGATAGTTACTTTTTAATTTTTTTTCATCATAACTTTATCAATAGAATTGTAACCGACATACTTTTCTTATGCATGATTTTGTTATGGATTTAATTAGAATTGGTTACTTATTACTATAACAATGGATTTAGCAATATAATTAAATACTTTTAACTATTTTTTATAGTTTTAGCCATGGATTATTTACTTATCTTTTTTATTTATATTTATAGTGATGGAATTAACGACAGCCATAAACAAAACCAGCTTTATTTTTTCTCACAAAACCAGCTTTATTTTTTTTTGAATAGTCAACTTCTCATAAAACCATGTGCTTAGCACAAAACCATTAATATTCTCTGTATAGAAAACCATGAGCTCACATCTCATTAGAAAAATCACTTTCTTAATTACTCTGTCTCTCTCTCTCTGTACAATCTCAAGCATTGCCACCGCAACCACCAAACCACCACCACCAACAACAAACCACCGTTGTCTTCATCTGTCTTCCACCGGCATGTCCCTCCCCCTATCAATCGAAAACTGCCGGAAGGAAGGAGGTGATTGGAGTGCAGAAACACCGGCGACAGCGAGGCGTTTGGCGGAGACGGAGGAGCGTAGCCTCATAATCTTCAACTTTAGCACGAAAGGGGTGTCTTCATCTTCAATTTCTCAATCCAAATCTCTATAAATATGCATAGTATGCAGAATAAATCATCATGCATTTGCGAATCTGTTTGTTTATATCATTTTGTTGTCGATCAGATGTAGTGTATTGAATTATTGATTATGTATCTTTCGAGACTTGAATCTATGTATACGTATATGTTTGTTTGTGGATGAAATGATGAATCGGTTCGTGTCGTTGAGATTTTGTGAAAATTTTGGTTGATTGTGTGTTGGATGTTGATGCAGGCTTTTTGAGCGATGATGCATCGATTGTTTTATGGAGTTTCGGAGGTTTTTTCACTTCATGGTGGTGGTTGTGTGTTGGTTGTATAATTGGATGTCTATCCGAGAAAGAAGAAAAATGTTGTGAGGAGGGTATTTTCGTAATTATGTTGGTGCACTATTGCACCGACTTTCTCCTTTAAGATTGTATATAATAGGGTTCCTGTCGATCCAAGCCATTTCTTGGAATACTGGTAAAAAAAGATCAGTATTATTGGATTTAATTAAAAAATAATAATAATATAAATAATATTTACAATTTCGTTGAATTGTATATAATATTTTGGAAAATAAATATTACAAAAACTGCAATGCGGCAGAGAATACAGATACTATCAGCCTAATTGGGTTATCAGGGTGTGCATTGATTGGGTTATTATCTTCAACCGAAACCGAAGTCATTGGTTAGCCTATTTTATTTACCAATCGGCAATCGGTTTTCAGTTAGTTAATCCGGGGTATTCGGTTATATTGACGGTTTTTGGTTTGATTTTATTTTGGTTAATAACCAAAATCAAACTTGCCTAAAACTTTAACTTAGAAATACATGAAATGAGAGTATATAAATATATAAAATTGAGGTATAAGATATGAACTAAATGAATTGAAGGTATAAACCCTAGAAATATGTGAAAATATAAATGGTTAAGTTCAGTTCCGTATATTTTGGTTAAATGAGGATACAAAAAAAGTCGACAATCATTTTCTATTAATTCGTGTGACAACTGTCAAAAATCAAGGTATCCGTACAATTAATTAACCATGATTAGTGCTTAATGACTGTGCTGAAGTTACAATTAACTGTTTTCTGATTACTGCCATATACATACATGTGCTTCATACATTGTTTAATGTCATACCAATATTGCATGAAAGCCATATTGCCTCAAATGATGCATTAAGTGCAGTTAGCACAGTTATCTGATAAATCAGGAGAATGCTGACAGAACTCAGCACATAGACAGACAGTGCATTGACACACAGAATGAGCCAGAAACCATGTACTACACTAGTATAGTGTGTAGGAAAGTAAGGATCACAAAACTGCATTTTTAGGGATAGTTTAAGTGCCGGAAAGTGCCTAAAACTCACCCAAAGTGTTGAATTCAGCAAAATTCAGCAAAAATCAGCATTTAACACGCTAATATTATGCAGAAACATGGTTAAATGGTCCTAAATGCTTTCCTAAGTGTCAGGAATCAAAAGTGTCACAAAACGATACATAAAGCACACTAAACTGCATAGTTTAGCACTTTAACGAAACTGTAACCAACCGAACAACCGGATACTACCCGAAACATCAAATTTACACTAGAAGCACTGTTTTAACATTACCAAGCTAGTTATGATCCTCGAACATCATAACACCTCCTAAATATCTAGTAACTAACATAACTAACTAGATACTTGGTTTTTAACCTAATAACTAACTAAATGGTTCAAGCCTAATCTAGAACCCCCCCCCCCCCCCCACCTAGTTCACGGCCAACATAACCCCCACTTGATGGATTTTATTTCAATATTTAATTGGATTTGCTGTTGCTTTATTAAACATATTATACAAAGGTTAGAATGTGAGAATGGTTATAAGAAGAACTTGTAGGATCATAACCTCATTTCTACACACACTTAAACACACACAAAACTCTCCTCTCCTTCTCCTTGCTCTCAGCCAAAATTAGCACCACCACCATCATCATTTTTCAATCAAGTTACAACCATTCCAAGTATATACAAAGGTGTTAGAGACCATACAAAGAAGCTAGGAGCTTGTGGAAGTGGAAGGACCTTGTTCATTTGCTTTTATCCACTTGTTTTCTACACTTGAATCATCCCTAGCCTTGAGCTAGTGGTAAGAACCTTGTACACTCCATTTTACTTCCATTTTTAGTGGTTAAAGAAGAATCATAATCAAAAACTTGAAGAACACTAAAGATCATAAGAATGAAACTTGAACATAAGCATGTTTAATGAAGTAATCTTGATGAATATGAGTTGTTATGCTTGTTGATCATTGATTGTTTGTAGAAATGATGTTAATCATCATAAGATATTGCTAGATCATGATTAAAAACATAATCTAGCAAGATGAGAAAGTAGAAATATGGTAAGATGATGGATCATCCACACATGAATCATGAACTTGAATGACTAAATGGTTTTCTTGAAAAATAATGATCAAAGTGAGTAGTAACATTTGTAGATCTAAAGATTTATGAATGGTCTTTCAAAGGAACCAAGTTAAAAATATAAGTTTTATTCAATCTTGGTTCTTACAAAAACAAACTCTATTTTTTAGTGGTTAAACAAGTGTAGAAACACTTGTGAAACAAGAAATTTTCATAAAGAAACATTTTTAGAAAATGTGACAAGAAGTTGTAAACATCTAACTTCTTTAAAAATGAAGTTCTTAAAGAACTAATCACACTTTAAAGGGTAACAAGACTTACTAAGAACACTAGTAAGTTACTACAAATTTTTACAAATATTCAAGTTCATGAAGTAGTAGTTATTACTAGTTCTTGGCAAAATTGGTAAGAAAAGGTTGTGTTGATGATTGTAAATTGATTGTGATGATTTTTACAAAAGAAAATGATATGCTTGAAAGGATGGAAACCTCAATTTTAAGGGGAAACTATGGAAAAATTTTCTAAAAATATAAACACTTAGAAAAATATTTTTAAACAAATATTTACATGTGTATTCTAAACCATGAATTTCTTACATAAACTTTGCCATAATTTTTGTTACTAAGATATAAATATTGGAGGTTGGCTTTCACAAATAAAAGGGACTAAATATGTATTTAGGAAAATATATATTTAGAAGTCACATGTGTGTGATTATTTATATACTTTGTGTATTAGTTATATTATTTTAGGACTTGAAATAATATAACTCACAAAAATACCAAGAATTACCATCCAAAATATTACCAAAATTCCAACGAATAAATATACTCATTTTCACAAAATATTGGTGAAACCGAACAAGGAATATAACCTACAAAAATATTCCAGAAAATTTATTCACAAAGAATATTTTGGTAAATAATATTTTCGACACCAAGGAAGTAAAAATATGATTTTTACAATTACTACAAGATCATATCATATTTTTGACAAGGAAAATATATTATTTTTGGCAAGTATGAAATATATATTTTTCTTGAAATTTTTAGAAGATATATTATTTTTAAGAAATATATATATTTTCCTACACAAACATGAAATACAATATTTTTGGGAGAAATATCTATTTTCTCAAATAAATGTGAAACATATCATTTTTGGAAGAAAATGAGTTTAAATATATTTTCTAAGTTAGGACTTGAAAATATATTAATTTTTGAAACTTATAAGAAAATACAAATATTTTTTCCAAAGAAAAATTATAAATAATTTTTCTAAGTAATCTTCCTTAAAATATATATTTTTGGAAATATATATTAAATATTTATTAAAGATAATATTCCGGAATAATTAATATGAAATTAAGTATAAAGGATACTTAATGAATACCGTAAAAAAGAATACGTATTCTCGTACGTATAAATACACACCGGAATACGACCCCGATACATGACAAAAATATACAAGTATAAGAGTACACATACGAATACACCCATCTTTGGGAAGGAATTACAAGTATAAATATTTGGGAAGTATTAAGTTAATGCATATTGTTTAAACAATTATTCCAAAATTTAACAAATATAATTTAAGTTAAAATATTAATTATTTTAACAAATAGTTATATAACTTGGAATAATATCGAGGATACGAAGAAACGTAACTCAAAGACATTAACACTAAGTCAAGGCATGACCCGTTCGACTAATAGACATTAGTACGTTGTAGGTAGTCGTGTTTACCCAAAGGAGCTTGAGTTACAGTGATTGAAGACGCAAGACTGTGAGTTCATGACCCCCTTTTCTTTTAACTGTTTTTTGTTTTATAACTTCGGGGGTGAAATACATGTTACAAATGTTTACAAACATTTTTGATTTGGTATGGTTAGCTAAGGAAGGTTACTGCTTGATCATGTGAGTGGTGGCTATAACCATTAAGGCCATTAATCCTCGTTGTAGGACCGAGGGACATAAGTGATACATCTATTTGGGTGTAGCGAGCCCACACCCATGCGGACCCGGGTGGCCCATGTGGTGACTATGTCTTATTCCCGGAGACAAATCTGCTAGGTTTGAGTTTTCCTGCATCACTTCACACATATCAATGGCCTTGTAAACCATTGGTGATCTGTTTTCCTTGTTGCTTTCATACCAGGAGTTTACAAACTTACATACATACTTCCAGTTATTACAAAGGTTATTCATGCACACAAACAAACACATGAACTCGCTCAACTTTTGTTGATGTTTTCAAAATACATGTATTTCAGGGAATTAAAAGTGGATCTGGCGGGCGTTGGATGTTTCAAGTTGCGTTAAGAATAAAGGATGTCATCCGCTGTCTTAGGATTTGGTTAATGTGTCTTATTCCTGGACGAGACACATCTACCAAAGCCTGATTTAATTTTAGAGTCTTTTGATGAGTCCTTAGTGAACTCAAGACAATTCGTATGGTTTGTAAAACTTAAATATGAAGTCCTTGTTTGAACAATGATGTTTATGATGTTTTTAAACTTATCTAAAGGATGACAATCTATGGTTTTTATCATATAGTTGTTGTTATAATTGAATGCAATGATATTAAGAAAGTCACACCGTAATCACGCTTCCGCAAAAGTCAGGGTGTGACAATTCGGGTTTCGGTTAATTTATTTTCAGTTAATTTATTTTTTGGTTGATTTTGGTCCGATTTTGTCTGTTTTTTGTTCCATTTTGATTACCGATTCAATTATTCATCACCATTAGACAATATTAATAATCACGTAATGTATCAACTTTTTAATTCAAGAACTATAACAATAGATACTCAAGTTAAAGAGAATAAAATACTTATTTCTATAGTGTAATTTAATATATAAGGGAAAAAATGTTACTTATTATCTACAATTTTGTTAAAGATAAAAGAATTAAAGTGTAATTAAGATGAGGGGATTAAAGTCTAATTATTGTTTGAACGATTATTTTACCCTTATTTTAGGTTGTACCTTATGCATTATAACAAAAAAAGTTCTTAACTTTTGTGTATTTTAAAATGCTCTCGTGAAATGCATTATACACACAATAAATAATAAATATAACAATGACAAACTATCTAATCTAGATTGTGCCAGAGAAGTAATTGCTAATTTAAAAGAGATAAGAATTAACACATTTATAGATATTTAAGCACCAACAAAAGAGAAGAAGATTAACATAGCTACAAACAATTGTAAATCGAACATCTTCGTTACCTGATTTAAATAATTGAAGTTTGAATAGTACAACGTTATTCGCAATCTCAACCTATCCATCAAATTATACTGATGTAACAAAAGATCGAGTTCCATCCATTTGACCCAAGCTATTTGTAGGTCCAGATTATGATCAATATATTTTTTGTTGTAAATATGTTAACAAGTGTGTAATCCAAGTTACCACACCTAACCGAAGCAAAATATGATCAATATACAATAAGATATACTAAAAATTTTCCGTATATTGATTTCGATAGAGGTTAGACACAATGTTTACAATGAAAAGCTCTCAACTCTCTGTTTTAGGGTGTTGCCATTACAAATGACAAATTGTGGTATTTATACTCACATACCCAATTGTTCAAATGATAACCCTAAGAGCCAAATGACACGCCTTGTCATTTGGTCTCTATAACAAAACGACACCATGTGTCGTTTGAACAACATCGAATGACATACTGTATGCCAAACGACAACATCACATTCCAAACAACATGGGTATGTCTTTTGAAAAGGTTTGTCATTTAGGTATTGTTGGCCACGTCAAAGATAAGAGGATGTTGTTTGACTTTGGTCAACACACAAAAAATCAAACACTTTACGTACATTAATGTTCAAACAAAGACCGAAACAAATACATTACTGAAAAGTCAAGCTATAGACATATATGCATCAACAAACTCCCCCTTGGATGCAGCTTGTAGTATTTGGTCTTCAGTTCTTCGGGTTTTTCAAGTATATATGATGAGCCGCCGTCCACACACTTCCTGAATTAATTTGATTGTATTAGCATATTCAAACAACCTTTTGAAACTTCAACGCTTGAAACCACGTATTTGTCTTCATAGAATATCTCATTGTTGAACAACATCTAGATATCTTTTTGTGACATGTTGACGATCCACATACAATCGTATGTCTTGAAATTTAGTGTGTCATCACGAAATTTAGTGTGTCATCACAAAATGTCACATGTGTCTGAATCATAACACCACATCTTCAAGTTCCCTAAAAAGACTTGTTGTATCTTCATTAAAGGAATCTTATTCATTAGTCTTGGAGGCTTATACTTTAACTTGTAACTACCAGTATTATTTTCAGGATCCAAAGTAAAAGGAATTTGAATCCGTTGCGGGAACTGTGCTTGTAAAGTTCATCTTTACAACCGATCCACATTTTAATCCCGATCTTCTTTGTGAACAGGTTTACACCAAAATCATGGAAACGATTAATAACACCAATACGAGCAAGAGCAGATACGTCGTAATGTGGTAGAGAGAGAATGCTCAACAAGGAGTTAAAGTATTGAATTCCGTATTCTCTCTTTATAAATCACCTTCCAAGTCACATTCAAAATTAAACCTTAGGTTTTCTTCTTCGATATCTTCCAGTGCACCGATTTTTGCTAATTGATCAGTAGATGCCACTGAAGTAACTGGAGTAGTTTCGACAATCATTAAACTAGAACCACCTATAGGAACTACAAGTGCATTTGGATTGGATGAGCCAAAAGGTCGTTCAAGACTCGAAGGATCCTCTTTGCCATCATCCTTCTTTTGCATAATCTCATCGGATTTGCATCGTTTATTCCACAAGGTATTAACCTTAGCATTCATCTTTCCATATGTATTCTTAATTCCTTGAAAGGCTTCCTTTAGTTTGTTATCTCGTTCTTCATATCAAGATTTAATTGTGGAATTCTTTGCCTCAAGCTCCGTATTCTTCTTTTTAAGTTCTTTTTTCCTTTTCTTTAAAACATTAATCTCGGCTATTTTTGCAGTATTTGCAGCTTTTAACTTGTTGATCTCTGCAGCTTGAGCAGTACTTGCAGCCTTCAACTTATTGATCTCTACTTGTTGATCTGTAATCATCTTTCGACTCTCCGTCATGAATGTTACCTGTTTGGAAGATTGACTAAGTATTTCACACAATTGATGACTAAACTCCACAATCTTTCCATTGTCAGTCAGTTCGTGAAACATTCTTATTCCTTGTGGAGCAGATGAGCCTTCTCCAGTTGGTTGTTGTTGTACATGTGGTGTTTGTACTGGTTCAGTCGGTTGTTGTTGTGGGGTTCTTGAGCGGGTGGTTCTTGTGTTATTGTGGTGGTTTCTAGGTTGGATCTTGAATGCCTTCAACTTCTTCAATTAACAAGCCTATATTTTCTTCAGTTGTTTTTTCGGTTGTTGGTTTTGTTATTGTTTCAGTTGTTATTCAACTATTGTTGGTTCGGATATCGTCACACCATTTCTTGCCCTTTTTTGGGATGGTTCAGATGGTTTGGCAGATCTCTTAGTTCTCCTCTTCGCCTGAGTCTCTCCCGTTGGTGGCATCTAATCGGAAACAACATCATCACCAGTCGGTTTCTTCATCTTTCTGAATCTTGTTGCACCATGTTCATCAACATACTTTTCGTAACCCGGTTCAGGAGGATTGTTATCATCATCTAAATCATCATCTTTGTCATCACCTTTCCCTTCATCTCCTTTGTCCTCATCACCTTTATCACCTTTACCATCACCCATTATGGTAAGTTTATATGGTTTAAGCTATTTTAACAATTCTTACACGTAAATACAAGTTCAGATGGGAAAACGGGTTTGTGACAAGTAAAATATGTTAGTATGCATTTTTGTTATGTTGTAAAATTTTCTTTCATGTCAGAAAGCATATTACATATGTTTAAAAGTTCATTTCTTGGTAAAAATATAAAGCTGCGTTTAACTTTCCAAAATTTCAGTTTTGACTTACCATTTTTACCCATTTAGACGTGATGATCATGAAATACAAGTGTAGGGTTTTATTCCTTACATTATGTAGACCATTTGGGTGAATTTGATTTGAAATTGATTAACCAAATTGGTTAGAATTGAATGTCAAATGGAATGGTCAAACCATTGACAATTTGCGATTTTCAGATGGAATTAAGCTATGAAACTAATTGTTATGGAAAGAGCTTAAGAAAAAGGACTTACTTTATAAGATAACCCCAAAGACTAGAAAGAAAGAATTGCGAAGTAGGAGCAAAGAACTCACACTTAGACTTGAGTTTGGGATGAATGAAATGAAGCTCAAGCTTCTTATTTATAGTAATGGATGCTTCATGAGAGGTGGACAAGTGTCCAAGGGTGTTCGATGATGAGGTTTAGTGTCACCTAGGTGTCAAGAGCAGGTGAGTTGTGGCAAAAACACGCAGTAGGTGTCCAAAATGGTGTAAAGGGTTGCTGCCAGCGAAGTTTCTGCTGTCTGATACCCCTTGCGGTCTGTTGATACATATTATGTGGTCGTGAATCGGTTCGGTTCAACTTGGTTAGGTTCGTCTCAAGCCCGACGTCAAGACATTCCTCCGTCATGCGTCCCAGAGTTCGACACGCGAAGCAGGGAGAGCCGCGGCCTTTCCCGCCGACACATCACCATGACATCACCTTAGTGATGTCATGATGATGTCACAAATTTTGTCTTATGTTGAATTTGTGAAAGTCTTGAACGAAGCATGCATACTGGGCCAATCATCTTGTATTGGGCTTTGACTTTGGGCCGAACCTTATATCAGATTGCATGTCGACGAAATTGGTTATGTTTCGTCGACTTTAATGTTGTTTCGTCATGCCCATTCCGTTTCCTCAAAGATATAGACGAAACTCAATGAGTTTCGTTGACCAGCTGATGTTTCGTCGAAGACAATTCTGTTTCGTCGTTGCTGTGTTGCTGAGACTATATAAACAGAACTGAGAGAACACAGAACATAGAACACACACACGAGAGAACCAGAGAGAGTTTACAGAGATTATTTTGTAAACATTGTATTGTAACCGTTTCAAGTATTAATACAATGGAGTGTTAATCATTGAGTCTCGTGTTTATCATTTACGTGTTCGAACTTGGTTTAACTTACCCGTTTGGATTCCGCACTCTCGGGTTTGTCGGAAAACAGGAATAGAGGTTACTCGATCCTCCGGGTGGACCTACAATTGGTATCAGAGCGTTTGGCTCGATTCCTTGTTTAAACCAAGTCGATTTTCTTGTGTTTTGATAGTTTTTAAAAGTGTTTTTCAGTTTGCACAAAACCTTGAAAATCTTGTGTTTTTGCTATTTGTTTTATTAAAAACCTTGTTAAATCTTTGTTATATATGTTAGGATAAGGTTATTTTTAAAACATTGTTGCAAAATTTGTGTTCGGAAATTTTTCGGTTCACCGGAAAACTCATAAGTTTACCGGAATATTCAAAGTGTTCTTCAAGATCTTCATATTGTTCTATAAGATATTAAAAGTATCTGGGTTTTTGAATCGTATTTGCTTTGTTGTTTAGATTGAATTATTGATATTGATTATAATATTAATTGTTTGAAAATGATGTACACAAAGGCATGATGAGTAGTTGTTGAACGAAGTGTAAGGGTATGGTGTCTTTGACAATAGAGACTTTGTGTCAGGAGGATAAATCTTTGTTTGAAAAATCCCACCAATATCTCACCAACTCTTGTAACCTTATCCATTCCGTTTTGTCGATCAACTCAATCATCACAGTTTCGTCATCAGCAAAGATTAATTAAAATCTTTCAGTCAACATCAAAGTGGTCACCAGTCAAAAGTTTTGGCTCCATTATTTAAATCAACATCCAAGTTTCGTCGAACATTATAAACAAATCGGTTTCGTCTTCCATTATAAATCAGTTTCGTAGCACCAATATAATTGAGTTTCCTCGCACCTCTTATCAATTCTGTTTCGTCGCCAAGTTATTCATTCTGTTTCATCGCCAACTTATCAATTCTGTTTCGTCGCCTAGATCAACCTTCTGTTTCGTCGCCAACTTATCAATTCTGTTTCGTCGCCTAGATCAACCTTCTGTTTCGTCGCCTAGATCAATTATGTTTCGTCGTTGATTAACTATTTCGTCGATCATTAACTGTTTCGTCGATCAGTAACTGTTTCGTCAATCATTAACTGTTTCGTCGAGTAATATAGTTTCGTCGAACTTGTTAAAATTTTTAACAGAAGCTTTGCAAACCATATTTAACGGTCTGATTTGAGTGATTTGTTCAGGTATTAGTCATTATATATTCGAAATGAATCCGGATTGGTGGGGTACTCCGTCAAATGCAGAGAGCAAATATAGAAGCACGGGTTTATCTCCCTCATGGGCCGAATCTCGCGCACCTGCATCTAATACAGAAAGCAAGTATACAAACACGCGTTTGTCGCCATCATGGGTTGAATCTCCCGCAATCGCATCTTCGCAAGCGAATCAAATGACGACAGGTCAATGGGCGTTTGTTTCAAATCAAACTACAAGTATTCAAAGTATACTCCTAAGCGAAAGCGAGACCGGAAGTCTAAATCGCCCACCGAAACTGATGCACATAAACGAATATCCTTGATGGGTAGATAGATTCCATACGTATGTCAATGGGCAAAACACGGAATTGTGGTTACGTTTTACTACAGATTTCTATCAAGCTCTTGAGGTTGCCGTTTCAACTGCCGTTACATTTGCAGATCTTACTGAAGACGAGAAAAGGGCATATGATCTAGAAAAGAAAGCATATGCTATTCTGACTCAGGCGATGAGCAAGGAAATATATCAGCAGTTCGTCAGCTTCAAGACGTCAAAGCGATTGTGGGATGCATTGAAGACAAGGGGTCTAGGAAATGAAAAGTCATGTCAATTGCGACATGATTTACTCAAAAAGGAGTTTGATGGTTTCACATGTATGGAAAGTGAATCCTTGGGAGATATGACAAGTCGATTCTTTCACCTGCTGACTGAATTGAGTAATTATGGGGTAGTAACAACTCCAGCAGAGGTAGTCACAAAGTTTGTCGATGCATTGCCACCTCAATGGAATAGTTTCTTGGAAATCCTGAAGTACAATGGCGCATTGGCTACGACAAACATCAATGACTTCGTTCAGCTCTTGGAGAACAAAGATCAGGAAGAAACCCTAAAGGCGAAAAGGGTTCCAGTGCGACAAAATCCTGATATGTATTATGGAACTTCTAGCACTTCTGCAAGACCAGTTTCACATGCTCCACTTCAAACGGCGTTTGTCACAAGCACAGATTTATATGGCAATACGATACAAGTTCCTGTTAAGCCAGCTCCAACCACAGACTTGTATGGAAATCCACTACAACCAGCTCCACAACAGCAAAGCTATCGGCCATCTACCGTAGCAACTGATTTGTATGGAAATCCACTTCCTGCTCAACAACAAGCTTGTTATGGAAGCACATCATCTGCTGGTCAGCCATCAAAGTCAAATACAGTACGACTTGACACGTCAAACTTCTCCAAAGTTAGCGTTGAAGTAGCTAAAGATCATATGGAGATACTAAACACATTGGTGAGCTCGTATTGTGGGTTGATTGCAGGGCAGATCGAAAACATCAATCTAACTCAAGAAGATTATCAGCAGATCGATAAAGAAGAGATGGATATGATGGACATCGAATGGGCTTTCGCCAGTGCTGTAAGGCGAGCTAAAGACTTCATGGAACGGACGGGTAGAACCAGCTTGGAAAGCAAGAAAGATACCAAGTATGGGTTCGACAAGCAATCCGTCAAGTGCTTTAACTGTGGTGAACGTGGTCATTTCAAACGTGAATGCACAAAGCCAGCACAGCATGGGAACCAGAATCCTTTCAGAGGTCAAGGCAACCAACAGAATCAGAATCAAACCAGGAATGATGATCGCACCTTGGTCCCTGCAAACAATCAAGCAGGACCATCGAACACCAATCAGACTCTTGTAGTGAAAATAGATGAAGGTTGCGACTGGTCAATGCAATTAGGCATTGGTGATCAGGGAGGAGCAGCTTGCTTTGCTGAAGCTGCTAAGGATTTAAAACACGCCAGTGGTGGAGAATCTTCCGCCAGTGGTGGTGAATCTTCAGATGAAGAGAGTTCTGGTGATTTAAGGAGTTCAGAGGATGAAACCTCAACCTCAGGCGAAGATTATTCTGGTGATGTATCTAGTGGGAGAATCGATGCGGATATCGATGAATTGTTACGAGAAGCTGCAGCAAGGAATGATAGAAGATCTATTCTGGTGGATCAAGCTGCTTATTCTTCTTCTCTTCATTTAGCTTTTATGGCTAATGGCGGCAGTTCATCAAGCCATGTATGTTTTGATGAAGCAACTGTTGTTAATTGTGATAATTGTGCTAGCTTAAGTGTTAAATGTGTTGATTTGGATGCTAATATGTCTGAGTTGCAAAGCAAACATGATGCTTTAAATGCTAAATTGTTTGACTTGCAAAACAAACATGTTTCTTTAGATGCTAAGTGGTGTGATTTGCAAAACAAACATGAGGCTTTGCAAAACAAATATGAAGTGACAAATATCCACAATCAAAAGTTGATAGTGGATCTCTCGAAATGCAAAGAGGCTAACATGTTTTATGAAAACCATGAAAAGGAATTTAAAACGGTGGTTGCAAATCTAAGAAAAGATAAAACCGAATTGATAAAAATGGTTTCAAGAAAACAAACTGACATAAACTGTTATATCAATCGTCTTGAGATCATGCAAAAAGAGTTAGCCTGTACAAATTGTGAAAGTGAGGCGATCCGGCTTAAGCTAGACAGTTATTCAAACTCTAGATATGTGCTGGATCACATCATTGGCACACAAAAAGAGAAAAAGGATGTCACGTGCATTGGATACAAGAAATGTCCACCACCTGTTAGACAAAATTATGATGCCATGCCTGATGAGGAGAATAGAACTCATTATGAGGAATCTGTTCCTTTAGACATTGAGGAATTTGAAACGGGACTTGGATACAAACCGGAAGTATCATCAGATTCGGATGTGTCAGCAGATACATGTGTGTCTTCTGCTGAACAGAATCAGGATCCTCCAGTTATTATTGAGGATGCTGATTCTTCTGATGATGAATCCGATGATACTGACTCAGCACAGTCTGATGCGGTAATCAAAGAAGAGGACATACCTCTTGAGAATCATATTCTATGTGATCCTCCCGCAAAACCTGCTAAGACTGCTCTGGTTGAGTCCATGTCTGCAAAAGAGTCTGAGAGTGTGAATTTGTTGTACACTCTTGTTGGTGATGATAAAATCTACTCTGACAAAGATTTTCCTATTAAGAATGTTAATCAATCTTTAATTAGTAAAATTTTTGAGGATTTAACAAGTAAGTTCTTGGGAAAGACAGGATCACACGTTGTGGTAACACAGTGCCCTCCTATCCCAAAGGCTGAAGTTCGAAAACAATATGGCAATAAAATATTACCAACAGTGAAAAAGCAGCAAAATCATACCAAACCAAATGGTAAATCAACGACTCAAGGTCTAAAGGAACCGAACCAAAAGAAGAACAAGAAAGTGAACTTTGTGAAATCGACGGGAACAGATAAACTTGAAACATTTGCCAATAAATCTAACTTAGATCATGTTAATCAAGTTAAAATGTTGAAAAGAAATGAACCAAATAGTTTAAAACCAAGTACCTCGGGATCACAAAGTTCATCATCGACAAGACAATCACATGATACTTCGGAGTTTGTAGAACGAAGATCATGTTTTTCATGTGGCACATTTCGACATATTATTCGAAATTGTCTATATCTTCATAAACAAAAAGCCAAAGTTGATGATCCCCGTGACCAAATTGACCGCAAGCGATCTGTTTCATCAAACCCAGATCCCCGTCTTGTAAAAGAAAGGGAAAAGAAACAGAAACGCCAACAGGTTAAGAAAATTGAAAAGGCGATTAAAACCGACGTGGTTAACAAAACATCTGTTTCTGTCAAACCAGACAATTCAAAAGCTTCAGACAATCATGAAGTTAAAATTTTAAAGAATAAAACTTGTAAAAAAAAACAGACCTGGAAACCAAAAACGGTTACTGAATCAGGGGGAACATCACAATTTCCACAACATCGAGAAGTTCAAGTAACTTACGTTGATGAAAATGGAAGACCCAAGACCACAAAGGCTTGGGTCCCCATCTCCAACTAATCATGTGAGTACATGTGCAGGGTGTTCCAGGAGGAACTTTCAGCAGTCATTGGATTGTTGATAGTGGGGCATCTAGGCACATGACAGGCGACATGAAACTTCTCTACGACGTTAAATCTATTAGAGGAGGTTATGTTGCTTTTGCTGGAGATAAAGGCAGATATATTACAGGAGAAGGAATGGTATCCAACGGGGTTGTTAGTTTTGACAAGATCAACTTTGTACAACAGCTTGATCACAATCTTCTCAGCGTTTCACAAATCTGTGATAAACAGTTTTCAGTACACTTTGATGCAAATGGATGTTATGTGCTGAAACCCGACTTCAAGATTCCAAAAGAATGGATTCTCTTATCAGCTCCAAGGATAAACGATTTATATGTTCTTGATATGAGCCAAGCTATTACAACGACTGCACAAGCAACTTGTTTTATTACCAAAGCCACTGAAAAAGACTCAATCTCTTGGCACAGACGTATGGGTCACATTCACTTATGGAAAATGAATCATTTGGTGTCAAATGAATTAGTGAATGGTGTTCTTCTTAAAAATTTCCATCTTCAAGACGTCTGTGTTTCATGCCAAAAAGGAAAGCAAACTAAGAAGCGACATCCGACAAAGAAGATCGACACGGTGGCAGTTCCTCTTGAACGTTTGCACATGGATTTGTTCGGTCCTGTCAAACACAAAAGCATCAGGAATGATCAATACTGCCTCGTAATAACTGATGATTATTCAAGATTTTCTTGGGTGGCGTTTATGGCTCACAAGAGTGAAACTTTCGGTATTATCAAAAACTTGATCATTCAGATTGAGAATTTGTATAAGTTGAAGGTTAGACGGATACGCAGCGACAATGGTACAGAATTTAAAAATCATGCTATGGTGGAGTTTTGCACATCAAAAGGTATTCTTCACGAATTTAGTGCGGCTTATACTCCTCAGCAGAATGGCATCGCTGAACGTAAGAACCGTACATTGATCGAAACTGCTAGGACCATGTTGGTAGAGTCGCAGTTGCCCATTCCATTCTGGAGTGAAGCTGTGGCCTCCGCATGTTACACGATGAATCGAGTCCTTACAGTCAAAAGACACAACAAGACCTTCTTCGAGCTTCTTCACAAACAGAAACCAGATTTGTCATATCTTGAACCGTTTGGAGCTCCTTGCACAATGATCGATCCTAATGGAAAGTTTCGGGCAAAAGCTATTGAAGGTCACTTTCTTGGTTATGCCACCCCGAACTTAAGAGTCTGGAATCTAGAGACTAAAAGGGTTGAGCAATGGTCTGAAGTCAGAGTACAAAGGCACACTTTGCCAGTAAAAAATCCAGGTCAACCATGGATGTTTGAGTACGATGACTTTTTCAATTCGATCAATGTTGAAGCAGTTGAAGAAAATGCTGCTGCAAGGATGTTTTTCGAGAGTGACAACGCAACAGAATCACCGTTGGTTCGTCCAATTATTGTCAATCAAGAACCATCTTCAGTGAACAATAATGCTCTCGACAATTAGGATTTTCATGATGCAACCGAACTGAACGAATCTTCAGAGGATGATGAATTTCTAGATGCAGATCAAGAAGCTCCTACATCAGCAGTACATGGTACTTCAGAGGCTACACCTCCAGTGGACGCCCCTAAAACAGCTGAAGCTATTGCATCATCCTCTTCGTCAGTTCCGGGTATTGAATTGGTTGTTGATCTAAATCTCAACAATATGGGTACAAATATTCCAGTTCAAGATAATCCAGAAACAAAGATTCACAATACCCATCCTCAACAAAACATCATCGGTAATGTACAAAGTGGCATTCAAACAAGAAACATGTTGCGAAACAACAACAACGCAGGCTTGTATGTGGCGATTCGAGAATCTGGTCAACAAAACGATTGGTCTTTCGCGTGTTATGTTTCACAGGAAGAGCCAAGAACTTGGAAAGAAGCTTTGAAAGATAACTCTTGGGTTGAAGCAATGCAGGAAGAACTGCAACAATTCCATAAACTTGGTGTCTGGAAGCTCATAGAGAAACCTGCTGGTTATAAGAAGATTGGTATCCGTTGGGTGTATAAATGAAAAAAGGACGATCGTGGAATCGTTATTCGCAACAAAGCAAGATTGGTCGTTCAAGGTTTTCATCAGATTGAAGGTATAGACTACAACGAAGTGTATGCACCTGTTGTACGTCTGGAAGCAATTCGGATCTTTCTGGCTTATGCCTCATTCAAAGGATTCAAGGTTTACCAGATGGACGTCAAAAGTGCATTCTTACATGGTCTAGTGGAAGAACAGGTGTATGTTGAACAGCCTCCAGGTTTTGAAGATCCTATTCATCCCGATCGGGTTTGGTTGCTGAACAAAGCTCTCTATGGTCTACATCAAGCACCACGAGCTTGGTATGCAACCTTATCTAATTATCTGCTGGAGAATGGATTTCGCAGAGATCTTATCGATTTCACTCTCTTCATAAAAGAACAAGATGGAGATCTTCTACTGGTTCAGGTATATGTGGATGATATTATATTTGGCTCTACTAACAATGTTATGTGTAGGGATTTCGAGCGTGTAATGTAGGATAAATGCGAGATGAGCGCTATGGGGGAGATGACTTTCTTTTTGGGCTTGCAAGTGCAACAAACGAAGTCTGGGATTTTCATCCATCAGACTAAGTATGTTCAAGACATCTTGAGCCGATTCCAGATGTCCGACACATCGCCCATTGGTACCCCACTGCAGCAAAATCATGGAATTAATCCAGACTTGAAGAGTGAAGTTATTAGCTCTTCATACTACCGCGCGATGATTGGATCCCTTATGTACCTCACAGCATCAAGACCAGATATAATGTATCCAACATGCCTGCTAGCCAGATATCAAGTGAACACGAAGGCCTCACATCTTGTAGCTGTAAAAAGGATTTTTCGTTATCTGAAGGGTTGCCCTAACACCGGTCTATGGTACCCTAAGGATGATAACTTTGACTTGATCGCTTTCAGTGACTCTGATTTTGGTGGATGCAAAATCGACGGCAAATCCACAATGGCTGGATGCCAGTTTTTAGGAACTCGCCTCATAACATGGCAGTGCAAGAAGCATACTTGTGTCGCCACATCAACTTGTGAAGCTGAATACATTGCTGCCTCAAGTTGTTGCTCCCAAGTCCTGTGGATACAACAGCAAATGTGCGATTACGGTATTGAATTCCTAACTACTCCTATTTTAGTCGATAATTCTGCTGCCTTATCTATCACTAGAAATCCTGTGCAGCATTCAAAGACCAAACACATCGAAATTTAGTATCACTTCATACGTGATTGCTTTGATAAAAGGCTAATCGATGTTGTTAAAGTCCACACTGATGACCAACGTGCCGACCTTTTTACCAAAGCATTTGATAAATCAAGATTTGACTTTTTATTATTGGTAAACGGCATTAAGGTCAAGCAAGAGTAATCCGCATCAGAAAATCGTTTTTGTAAATATCTTTGTGTTTTTAAAATTATTGTAAGTTTGTTGATTTTAGGGGGAGTAATTCCAAATTTGAAAAATTCAAAAACATCGAAAAATTTCAAAACCCAAAAACATAGAAAAACAAAAATGAGTTTCCTGGCGAGCAAAAGAGAAAATGATAGTAAATCAGTGGTCTGTTGAAACCTCTTTAAACTGAAATGCAAAATGAAAAATGTTAAGCAGCTCTATATAAGATGTATCGGTAGGCTCACAATCATCTTAAAGTGTGCAGGGTGATATAAACTTAAATCGACTGAAGACCAGGTGGGAACCATTCATTGGCATATGGTCTTAGTACCGAAATTTCATTTGAGAGATTGCCGAGGTTCTGAGATATGTGGTCTTTATGCTATTTATCATCTGGGTATCATGGTTGTTTCTTTTACTGAAACAAACGGAGATGAAGTCTAGATCTTCCATGATATCATACATACGTGTACATATTGCATTCGACCTCAATAAGTGATCAACAATCACATGTCCACAAAAATAAGTGATAATATATCACATTTATCCGGGAGTCAAGTTCGTCTCTTTGCTGTACGAAAGTACTGACCTGTTCACGGACTTGCTCTTGTGCCCTCACGCATCTGAATATCAAGTTCCTCATCAATAAGTGATTCTATCACATAGGGCTTGTTTTCAATCAAAATAAGTGAGTTTCTCACATTTTCATATACGGTCAAACAGATGATAAATGGTATACTCACCAATACGATGAATCCTTGTGCATACCTTGATATGGGAATGTGTCGTGATGTGGATGAACACCGGTAGGTAAGTATAAATCATACCTTAACGTATCCCCTCGCCATGATTAAATATGATAAGTTGAGCTTATGTGGATAACAATACCGATAATTGTTATAGGATGTTTATCTATATGTTAACAAAAAGAACAACAAGAGCGTTTTGGCATGACCGTACACTGATATGATTCTCCTACCCTCGAAACTCGCAAAAAGAATGTTTGTATATATTTACTTTTCTTAGTTTCTACAACTATGTATATATTTATTTACTGCTTTCAGTCTTTAAATTTGAAATATTCAAAATACCAAAAAGATTTTAGGTGTGTTTGAATTTAAACTTTATAAAAGTCAAAAAGATTTTTTTTTTGCTTTAGTTTTGATTAACCGATGTTGGAACTCAAGTCTTCGTTGCCTGAAATCTGAATGAAAACCAAAACGACTGAATCTTCATAAACGGTCAGAGTTTGCAAGTTTTGAAAGTTAATAATCAAAATTGAAAAATCTGTTAACTTTTCAAAGTTGAAAATATGGTCACATGTGTGTCACTTGTTTAATGTTAACTATATTCCAAGCGTTTGTTCTCATTACGTGTTTAGCTTTCTTGCATGTGCAGATGCTAAAGGCGAGGAGAACATGTTCGATGACAAGCTTCAGAATGAAGACACGATGTGAAGGCGCTCAAATGATAAAGATGATCGAGTTGCCGCTGACCTATCATCAACACCACAAGGATCTCAAGTATTGAAGATCAAAAGATTCACGAGCATAACTCAAAGGAGAGCTTATCTTAAGGGGGAGTTTGTTAACACACTACCTAAATGAAAAGGGAGTTTGTTGATACACTTTCTACTTACAACGCGTGAAGACTTTGAGGATCCTCCGACATGGAAGACATGGAAGATGAACCTCACGAGTAGCGTCCAAGGGGGAGTTTGTTGATACATATTATGTGGTCGCGACTCGGTTCGGTTCAACTGGGTTAGGTTTGGCTCAAGCCCGACGTCACGACATTCCTTCGTCATTCATCCCAGAGTTCGACACGCGAAGCACGGAGAGCCGCGGCCTTTCCTGCCGACACATCACCATGAAATCACCTTAGTGATGTCATGATGATGTCACAAATTTTGTCTTATGTTGAATTTGTGAAAGTCTTGAACGAAGCATGCATATTGGGCCAATCATCTTGTATTGGGCTTTGACTTTGGGCCGCACCTTATATCAGATTGCATGTCGACAAGACTGGTTATGTTTCGTCGACTTTAATGTTGTTTCGTCATGCCCATT
>JARYGA010007027.1:0-31000 GCA_030545235.1 Helianthus tuberosus
CTTTTTAACGTAAACCGTAAACTTTTTTAACGTAAAACGTGAAGCGTAAAAAGTTTTACGCAAAACGTAAATCGTAAAAAGTTTTACGTAAAACGTAAAATGTTTTACGTAAAACGTAAAAAGTTTTAACGTAAAACGTAAAAAGTTTTAACGTAAAAAGTAAAAAGTTCTACGTAAAACGTTAAACGTAAAAAGTAAAAAGTTTTAACGTAAAACGTAAAAAGCTTTACGTAAAACGTAAAAAGTTTTACGTAAAACGTAAAACGTAAATTTTTTTTAGTAAAACGTAAAAAAACGTTAACGTAAAAAAACGTTAACGTAAAAAAAACCGGCGCGTAAAACGTAAAAACGTAAAAAACGTTAACGTAAAACTTTTTTACGTTCCGTAAAAAAACGCTCGTAAAAAAACGCTCGTAAAAAAACGGGGCGTAAAAAAACAGGGCGTAAAACGTTCCGTAAAAAAAAACGCTCGTAAAAAAACGGGGCGTAAAAAACGTGATATAAAAATCTGTTTTTTAATCATTAAAAAAAATTATCATTAAAATCTGAATTTAAAATATTGTTTTAATATAAAAATCTGTTTTTTAATAAAAAGTAATAAATGAATGGGAAAAAAATACATTTAAAAATAATATATATAAAAAGACAAAAAAAAGCAATTTTACCTAAATACCCTATAACAATAAAATATTAAAAACATAATAAGACAAAAAGCTTTTAATATTAATATTAACTACTTTTAATCTCATCCATCCATCTAGTAGATCAAAGGGCTAGAAAGTGGTTCCCATGGTTCTTACAACTAGAGGTGGTTTTCATTTTAGCGGTCCCATATATATATATACATGGAGGAGATCATGCGAGAACCACCCTTATTGCGAGAACCGCGAGAACCAATGTGAACACAACCTAAAATAGCTAAAAAAACTTAACCCCCACCCCCCCCCCCAAAAAAAAAACCTAAACCCCCCACCCCCCCCCCCCAAGCTAAATGCTAAAAACTAAAACCCCCAAAAAACTTAAAAAAAACCTAACCACCCCCCCCCCCCCCCAAAAAAACCTAAACCCCCCTCCCCCACCCCCCAAAAACCTAACCCCCCCCCCCCCCAAGCTAAAATGCTAAAAACTAAACCCCCAAAAAACCTAAAAAAAATCTAAAAAAATAAAAAAAAATCTAAATTTTTTTTAATATTTTTTATGCTCAAATAGCTACTTTTAGTGGCAAAAAAAATATTTAAAAAAAAATTTTATACTTTTTTTTGGCTTCGAAAAGTAGCGATTTTTATATAAAAAATATTAAAAAAAATTTTGTGTGATTTTTAGCTATTTTTAGGCATTTTTGGTTGTGTTCACATTGGTTCTCGGGGTTCTCGCAATAAGAGGTGGTTCTCGTATGATCTTCTCCCTATATATATATATATATATTTATATAGAAACGGGATCAGGAGAAAACGCTCAAAAGTGTGAGAACGGTGAGAACGCATCTTGGCCCAACACGTGTCACGCGGCATAGAGAAGGACGGAGGGGTTTTTTGTCCTTTGATCTTCTGCTTTTCCAGTTCCGCTTTTTCGAATATTGTTTTAATTTTTGGGGTTTAAGATTTTTGGCGTTAACCAAATTCAATAATTAATGGCGTTTAATGGTTTCATCGTATTAACATTTTGGCGTTTATTTAAATCGTATGCCATTGGATCCCAGGGTGGTCAGGAAATCTATCTGAATGGTGTTTTTCAAGACGTTTTAAAAAGATGGCCCATTGTTCTATTATTTTTTATAAACATTTTGGCGTTTGTGGTATCTTGGCATTTTACAATTGTTATATTATATTTTAGCCACAGTAAAAAAAATACAAGCGAAGAAATTAAATTAAAAATCCTAATCGGATCTCTCTTCACAATCTTTACTGTCATCAGTCTCTCTGTTCTTTAATAGTACAAGAACTGTCACAAAAAATATGGCGTTTTATGTAAAACTTAACAAACCCATCGGTTTGATTATTTTGCCTGCTCGTCTGTTGAAGTGGTTTTTTTGTGGATGTTTGGGGACATAGATCTATGACGTGTGGGTGGGTTTTTCGCTTTTTCTTCATGTTGATCTTCATCTTTATAATCATCCCACTCTTCAGTGTCATTGATCTCTTCTCCTCATCCAAGTCTTCTTCAAGAATAAAAAATACAAAATGCCATATGACTGGCATCAGTATCTTTTTCTTGAATTTTTGTCCATCTCATGCAGCAAAATCTTACTGAGTTACTCGCCTCCGCTAACAATTCATTCAGTGAAACTTCACGAATAACAATACTGAATATCCAAGAAAGCATATTAGACGTCTTTGATTTTTTTTTGGCGTTTTACAGTGACTGGTATTTAGTAGTATTGGCGTTTGTTTTTTTGGTTTGATCAAATGGAAGTTGCTGAGACGTATCATTTTATAGGATCTCTTTTTGGCGCCTAAGTTAGGCGGTGAGTTATTATAATAAAGTATTAGTGTTTTCAGTTACTGTTTGTAATTATTGTTTTTGACAAGTTTTATCTCTGAAGTCTGTAACACGTCCTATCTTTCAAGTTTGGCGTTTTAGATTCTAATATAATAAAATTTCCCTATCTTCAGTATTACTAATTTGCAGTTACTGTTTCTAGTTACATTTTCAAGTTTGTTTGTTTTTTATTTATTTTAATTTTTTTTGGTTTTTTATAATACTTTTCCAAAGTAATTTTATGATGGTTTGATAAACGCCAAAGGTGTAAGACATTTGGCTTTTTGGCGTTTTTATTAGATATGACATTGTTATTATATAAAAATCAACTGAAAAAGAAAATTAAACAAAAGAAATATTGATCTTCCAAATCTTCACTGTCACAAGTCTCTTTCTTCTTTTGAAGCATCTTCACTGGCTGTTTCGACTTTCGTATGATTTTTTCTGATTTTTGTTTTTTGAAGTAGTTTTTTTGTCGCCGTTTGGAAACACAATGTCTGAAATCAGCCTCTTTTTCTATCATTTTTGTCCATCTCATGCAGCAAAATATTATTGAGTTTACACCCTTTCAGCCAAAATGTTATATGTTTTGGCGTTTTACCGAGAAAAAGAACGCCACAAAATAAACCATCTTAAAACTGTAAATTTGATCATGCTAAAATCAATAAAGTGTTGTTGTATGGTGATGGATAACATTGTTAATCCTCAGTTAAGAAATATAACTGACAATGTTGTCCACCCCACACAGCTACAGTTTATTGACAATAATATATTTGATGTTTGGGTTTTCTGGCGTTTATCAGACAAATGGTATATATTAAATATGGCGTTTTGGGGTTTTTGTGTGTGTTTTTAATTGAAGGTCTGAGTTGTTGTATATATAGGATTTTTTGGCGGTTTTTTTAGGCAGGATTTTACTATAATTAAGTTTGGCGTTTTATATCTAAAGGCGTTTTTAGTTAGAATGGTGTGTGATTTTTGTTTTGGTGTTTTATTTTCATGAGATGGCGTTTTGTTTGGAGTAGTCAAAAGACGCTTTTACCCTTAATGATGCGCGTCCACGTAATAAAATTGATGTTATTTACGAAAACGCCACCGCGCCAATCAAGTCCATAGATTGTTTTGATCGGACGATCCATAAGCCTTCTCACCGTTCTCACACTTTCCACCGTTTTCTCTAAATCCTGACCCTATTTATGTATATATATATATATATATATATATATATAGGGTCAGGATTTAGGGAAAACGCTGAAAAGTGTGAGAACAGTGGGAACGGTTACAGATCGTCAGATCAAAACAATCCATGGACTAGATTGTGCGGTGGCGTTTTCGTAAATAACATCAATTTTATTATGTGGGACGCGCTTCAATAAGGGTAAAAGGGTCTTTTGACTTCTCTACCCAAAACGCCAAATCATGAATAAAACGCCATTAACTTCCTGCCTTAAAATACAAAGCAAAACAACATTCCTAATCTAAACGCCATTAAATATAAAACGCCAAACTTTGTTTTTAAACGATAAAGCTGAACAAACAGTAACTGAAACGACGGAACTTAATTACAAGCATTTATTATAATAAAATCTCGCCTAAAACAACCGCCAAAAACATCCTATACATACAACATCTCTAACCTTCCATTAAACACACGAAACCCAAAACGCCATATTTAATATATACCATTCATCTTAGAAATGCCAAAAAACCCAAACATTAGAGATTCCAAAAACACAACGTTTATTTGAAATTCAGTTTGGTTGTCGGTAAAGTTTCGCTCAATGTGATGGACAAAATCCTTAAGTGAGGATATTGTCCATCTCATTGAGTAAAATATTATTGATTTTATCCTTAACTTCCATCCCATTTATAAACGCCAAAACATACAAAAACCACAAAATTGCAAAAACGTCATTTCTTAGAGATTCAGTTTTGTTCTCAATAAAGTTTAACAGAATGGGGTAGACAACATTGTTAGACATCTTTGTTAACTGAGTATTAACAATGTTGTCCATCTCATACAGCAAAACATTATTGAGTTTAGCATGACCAAAATTAGAGGTTAAGTTACTTTTATTTAGTGGCGTTGTTTTTCTTAGTAAAACACCAAAAATTTAAAAAATAAAAAATGACAAGCATCGTTACTTGGATATTCAATATTGTTCTATGCGAAGTTTGGCCGAATGGATTGTTAGCGGAGGGGTGTAACTCAATAACATTTTGCTGCATGAGATGGACAAATCTTAGTGAAAAAGAGGCTGATGTCAGACTTATGTCATTTTTTGTGATTTGTTCTTGATGATTATTTGAATGGCATGAAGAGTAGGATGACACTGATAAGTGGGTTGAAGATAAAGATGAACTTCAAACAAAAAACTCATGTCATTTTGTGCTTCCAAACGGCCACAAAAAGATACTTCAACAACAAAATAAAACAAATGAATCATACCAAAGTTAAACCGCCAATGAATATGTTTCAAAGAAGAAAGACACTGATGACAGTGAAGATTTCGAAGATGAATTGTTTCTATTTTTTTAATTTTCTTTTTTCAGTTGTTTGTTATGTATTAAAAAAGACACACAGATAAATGTTTGTCAAAACGCTATCATGCCATAAAACGCCCGAAACTCCCAAACTATAATAAAATTACTTTGGACAAGTATTATAAAAAACTAAAAAAAAAGTATAAAACAAGGTACAAGAGAATAGAACAAAGTGTCATCTTTATCTAAAACCTTATTAAAAATACAAAACGCCAAAATCTCGAAAAGGTAACTACAAACAGTAACTACAAAAGAGTAAACTTAAACGATAAACAGATGAAGTTGACACAAACTGTAACTACAAAACAGTAAACTGAAGCGACATAAACTTTATTAATAACATTTATTATATTAAAATATAAAACGCCAAACTTGAAAGATGGGACGTGTTACAGACTTCAGAGATAAATATTAGCAAAACAGTAATTACAAACAGTAACTGAAACGACGAATAATTTATTATAATAATATCCCGCCTAAACTACGCGCCAAAGACATCCTATAAAATGAAACCTCTTAGCAACTTCCATTTGATCACACCAAAAAACACAAACGCCAATGTTCCTAAATACCACTCACTGTAAAACGTCAAAAATTTAAAAAAATCAAAGATGGCTAACATGCTTTCTTGGATATTCAGTATTGCTCTACGTGAAGTTTCACTGAATGAATTGTTAGGTGAGGGGAGTAACTCAGTAAAATTTTGCTGCATGAGATGGACAAATCTTCAAGAAAAAGAGACTAATGACAGTCATATGTCATTTTGTGTTCTTTGTTCTTGAAGAAGGCTTGGATGAGTAGAAGAGATCAATGACACTGAAGAGTGGGATGGAGATAAAGATGAAGAGCAAAGCGAAAAACCCACTCACACGGCATCGATCTATGTCCCCCACCATCCACAAAGCCACTTCAACAAACGAACAAACAATAAATCACACCAAAACCAAAACGCCATATATTTGGTGACAGTTCTTGTAGTTTTAAAGAAAAAAGAGACTGATGACAGTGAAGATTGGGAAGAGAGATCCGATTAGGATTTTTAATTTATTTTTTTCGCTTCTATTTTTTTTCCTTGTGGTTGTAATATAATATTCCGCTATGAAAAATACATTATCTCTCTTAAAAAATGCTTGTAAAACGCCAAGATACCACAAACGCCAAAACTCAATAAACAATAATAGAACAATGAGCCATCTTGTCTAAACGCCATTGAATCTAAAAACAAACAGTAACTACAAGCAGTAAAACTGAAACGACGGAAACTGTGACAACTCGTAATTTGGAACCCTTCTTTGTATCTCGATGTAAAATGCTTGAACGTTATGTGCTTACATATTAGTAAATGAAAGTTAGTGATTATCTTAATGTGCTATGTGTTATTAATGTGTACGTATAAAGTCTAGTTTATACAAGTGTGTATGTAATGAACCGAAACCAAAACACAAGGACCCGACTCGAAACCACTCGGTCTCGAGTGAACAGTAGGACTATTGGGCCGGTTGGGCCATGCTCCTCTTCACCCCACTCGAAAACCCACAAGGGTGAACTAATTAGGGCTAGTATATAACCCATGCCCCTAGTCATTTTTGCCATTTCTTTGGGCAACTCACACTCACTCTCACACACACTCTCCTACATTCTCTCTCACTAAAACCCTAGAGATCAAACATCACCTCTCCTCTCATCCTTCTCTCGGATCCAACCGCCAACACTAGGACTCTCGGATTGAGCTTGGGATCATCATTCGGAAGTTCACTCATCGACTCTTCATACCCTCACACTTAGAGAACCTAACCGGTTAGTGTTTTAATATGTACTAAGTGTTATGTGTGCTTGATGAATGAATGCTTGTCTCCTTGTATGAGTTAGTGAGTAAATGATGTAGATGCTTGATTTCTAAACAATGATTCATAGTGTACAAAATAGAGTGAGTTATTGATTATCATGCTAGCTCAATGTATGAATAAGTGGAAGAATTTAGGAATACGGCTTTATCATGTTCTCGGATGTGTTTGAATGATGAGGATTGATAGTGCATTAAACTAGGTATATTATGCTAGCATAAATCGGTTTAGAGGAACATGTGCGTTATGATGATGTACAAAGATTATTTTCGGATTTAGTATGAATGAACGCATGATTATTGGTACACAAAGTTATATGATAAAAACCTTGATGATGAACTATTTGAATGTATGATGAACAACATGAATATGCTATGAATGTGCCTTGAATATTTGAAAAACTTGTTGTTTGATCCATTTCGGTTAATTGTTAGACAAGGGAACATGTTTGTGCATTATCATTGGATAGTACACCATATCATGAAATCAAAATGCTATTGGTTAGTACAAATGCTGGAAATCAGCAGGTGTGCCAGTCGAGACCCCCGGTCTAGACTCGAGACCAACCCAGAACAACTCGAGACCGCGGTTGCGACATAGGTTGCGAGTCGAGAACCCCTAGTCTCGACTCGAGGCCACACATTACCAGCATAAATAACATGACTCGAAACCAGGTTACGGACCTTGTTGCGACTCGAGACCTGACTCGAGAATACCATGTCTCGAGTGATGAAGACTAAACCCAGAGAACACTGTCTCGACTCGAGATCTCTAGTCTCGACTCGAGACCACGTACACATACTCGCTGAATTGGACTTGCATTGTTACGGGCTTAGGTGATTGGGCCGTACTTTTGGGCTTTATTTATTTATATACATGCTACTGTTCAACTCGTAGGTATTATTGTAAACCGCCATGTTTATACGTGTATGCCATGAATAATACCTGTATGCAACTTGCTAGTATACGTGTAGAAAACATACGTGCATTTCTTGGTTTGAACCTGACATGTATGATAACCATGTTAGGACGTGGTTGACAATTAGCATCTAGACTTGACTTTTCTGTGTATCTGCCGAGCAAACCAAGGTGAGTTCACACCCTCTACAAAGCATGGGATTCCCAGGGGTTGGGAATGCGGTTAAGGAACATGGATTCCTCGTCCTTTCTTGGGTAGGACAGTATTGGTTCAGGAATATAATTCCTCGTCCTCATGGACAGATAACTCGTACTAGACCAAAACTCTATCACGAAGTCCCTCCTTTTTATATCGACTTAATCGCCGGGCCAATGGCGAGCGGGTCATTAGTTAGATAGCGCTATTTAGGTCTGACAAGCCTCACACCGTGCCGCAGAGGACGGGCGTGAACTAATGGATCTGGGCACGTCAATGATGATAGACATTGACAGTTCAGGGCACATAAACATGACTACAGTCAGCAGTCGATATGGTAACGAGTCTAGTGAATACATGGGGTAACCCCCACGGCCGAAATGCCAGATAACTAACATGGGGTAGCCCCCACGGCCGAAATGCCAGATAACTAACATGGGGTAGCCCCCACGGCTGTATTGCCAGAGTAAATGGGTAAACAAATCACGTTTTCAACTATGGGGTAACCCCCACGGCAGGATGCCAGTTAAAGGAAATTGTTTTTGGAAAAACTTAAAATGAACACCCAACCGTGAACTCACTCAACTTGTTGTTGACTCGTTACTACATGCTTTGCAGGTCAATAGGTACTTAGCTGGAGCTTGCATGGGGGAGAGTCGTTGTGGGGCATGGACGGCGGTGTGCCATGTTAAACTTTGAAACGTTTAAACTTATGTTTTGGTTTTGAACATTATGCTTCCGCTTTGCAACATTAAACTATGTTTGTTTGGATACCCATGGTATTGGTTAAACTTTATATTTATTAACTTGCGTGTTCAATGTGATTGGTGGCTGGATCCTGGTCAGTCACGCCTCCAAGCGGTGGTATTCCGCAGGTGGATTTTGGGGGTGTGACAGAAACTTTATTACTAACATTTATTATATTAAAAAGCCACTCCTGGGTACTTTAATTTATTTATCTTTTCAAAAACATCATAATTAACTGTCACGTTATAGGACTGCATCCTACATGGCCGGGGGGGGGGGGGGGGGAAGTCATTATATAAGTAGAACAGGTAAATAAAACTTAAAAATCGACACATTATCTAAACGCCACACATTGTCCAACTTAAAAAATTGGCTAAGGTTATTGCATGGAGGTTTGAGAGGCCGAAGAGACGTTTCATCCTAAAGTCCTGACCATACTTAGTATGGATGAAGCCATTCAGAGAGATATTCTGGCCCTTGGGGTTCCAATGGCCGACGATTGGGAAACGCCATAAACGCCAAAATATTATCTATGTGAAACAAAAAGATTAATACAATGAGACAGATCTAAAAAAAAAGGACCAGTAAAACGCCATGTAATTATTGAATTTGGTAAAACGCCAAAAAATGAAGCAGTATTGTGACAACGAATTGGAAAAGCGGAAGATAAAATGACCAAAAAGCCCCTCCGCCCTAATTCATACAAGAATGAACAAACCAAAATGCACTAGCAAAATCGATCACCATAAATCTAAAATTTATTATTTTATTATTCTCCAATCCACTTTATTATAATACATATGAAATAATTATTGATCAAAACATGGAGTGAGCCTAATCAATATAAACAACTATTAAGAAACACCAAAAACAAATAATTATTAACAAACAACAAAAACAATACATGCAATCCTCAATCTTTGGTTATGTGGTCACTTCCTTCTAGTACTCCTAAAGTGGGCCCTTGGCAGTGAATTGAAGCTTCATGCCATTCTTACAATCATCTCCTGATGACGGGGGTAGCCCAAGATCAAATAAAAATGACTTAAATACATAAACGCTCGAAAGGTTAAACGGTTCGAAGGTTAAAAAGCTGGGAGATGGGGAAAAGCAATACGGAGACAGTAAGTAGTCACATCTCTGGATTGCTTCACCAACCCACCAGCCGCAACAGCAACTCGGATCCACAGAACACACTCTTTTACCCGCAGGTCAAAGCCTTCAACCCCAAAAAGGGCAAAACCCCCACTGCAAGCATGGTCACTAGTCAAATGCATTCCTCTTTGAGTGATGTCCTCTCCTATAAATTAGACACTTCATTTACTAAGCAGGACATTCTTGGCCAGCCTTGATTCCTGAAATCTCTGGTCATTCATTACGAGTACTTGCTTCATGCAAGTTACTTTCTTTCACATCCAACACACACATTCTGTTTGCTCCATCATCCGAATCTGAACACAATTCAGAGGAGGACCTTCATCAAACAACAAAAATAAACTAGTGAACCTCCTTCCACGTCTTGCAAACGTGGGGGGACCCCACGACCTGCGTTAGGCAAAGTTGAACCCTTCAACCCTTTTGCCTAACCAGCCAAGCTACTATCGTTGGTCTATTATTTGTTGCATCAACAAGTTGGCGCCCACCGTGGGGCTACGCCGCTATTTCTCCTCAAAAAGACCTAGTAGTGTAGCTCTTTTCTCTGGAAACTACCATGTCCGAAAGTGGATCCCCGGGAGAAGTAAATCAGGTTCCAAACACCTCAACCCCAGGTAGTAGCCAAGCTCATGTGGCTATACCAACCTCTTTCTCAACTCCGGGGAGCACTCCCGAGTTTCTCACCTTCAACACTCCAACTCCGTGCAGATCCGGAGTCCCTTCCCCCAATGTTGGTGTCTCTGACACCCCAGCACGTGTTAAACTCACCCCTGAGGGGGTTGCCAACAATTTTCTTGAGTTGAGGTCTCTCCTCAACCAATATATGAACAAAGAAAGGGACATGGGAGTGAGGATTCGTCTAGACTATGACGAGCCAGAGCCAACGTGATCTCCCAGACCTCTCGTACCCCCTTTTACATCTAGGGACGAGGCAGGTCCTAGCAATCCTTCAAACCCCAATCCATATCTGTCCACAAGGCCGAATCCTACATCATATCCTCTCTTCTCCTCCCAGCCAGTTACAAGTGGTGCTCCTTTGGGATATGAGGTGACTCTTGACCAGCTCCTGCAGTCCCCGGTAACGAGCCTTCCGCCCTCAACAACAACTTCATGGGAACAAGCTTTGTCTGTGCTCCCATTGGCACGAAGTGCTGTTATGAGCACCCCTTTGGGAGTTAGCTGCCCAGTAGAACCTGGAAGCCTTCAAGGCTTCAACCTCATACCCCAGATGATGACCCAGATGATGGCCAGCTTCCCATGGCAGCACTTCATTAATCAGGTGCTGGCCACTCAGGGAAACAACAACCATGTCAACAACGTGGGTGCAAGGGCTGAAGAAGATTTGGCCAAGACTTACAAACCAAGTAACCTCTCGTGTTTTTCACAGCAAATAGCCGATTACGATTTTCAGACGAAAATCAAGATGCCAGCCCACATCAAAACGTATGATGGGACTGAAGATCCTGAGGATCATCTTCAGATCTTCACTGGTGCAGCAAGGATTGAGAAATGGTCAAACGCCGAATGTTGTCTAATGTTCATGCAAACTCTTGTCGGGTCAGCTAGGATTTGGTTCAATGATTTACCTGCTCAAAGCATTCGAAGCTTCGACGACCTCAGCAAGGGTTTTCTGGCCAATTTCTCCCAACAAAGGCGATATGTCAAGGATGCAACATTAATCTTTCAGATAAAACAACGTGATAATGAAAGTCTTCGAGAGTTTATCGAACGATACAAGGAGGGTCTAACATATGTAGGGGCAGACGAGAAAATGAGGGTAGCTGGTTTTATGAACTCTATCACCTCAAAATATCTCACAAGAGATTTCAATAAATCCCTGCCCAAGACCTTGGAAGAAGCTCTCGAAAGGGCGGAAGCCCATATTCAGGGAGAGGAGGCAGTAGATATCAAAGAGCAAAGGAAAAGAGGATCCAGTTGATGAAGTGACAGCCCAGCCAGAAAAAGAGGGAACTTTAACTCCTATGACAGACGTCAAAAGGGTTCAGACCATCGAAGGCTTGAAGGTCGGAACCCTTCCACCAGAGAGAAAGGCATAAGTTTCACACCCCTCACAAAAACTCCTCAAGAAATCCTTGCAACGGAAGAAGTCAAGCAGAACTTTCGGCCTCCTAGGCCTCTCCCCAAAAGCCGGAAGAATGAAAACTCCACGCAATATTGTGAATTTCATGAAGAAAAGGGACACCATACCAATGATTGCTTCCAACTTAAAAAGAGAATCGAAGAAGCCGTTAAGTCCGGGGAACTTGCTCACTTGGTCAAGGGAGTAAGGGACAAAATGGCTGAAGGAAAAAGCAAGGAAGTCAATATGGTAGATTTCGATGGAAGGGTTCCACACAAAAGGCAGCGGTTGGAAGGTTAGGAGCTTCAGTGTGTTTGTTTCCCCCCAATGGAAAAAGACCCTCTTTCAAACCCTCTTGTGGTTGAGGCCACTGTGGGAACATTGCAAACAAATAAAGCATACATAGACACTGGTGCTGCTACCGAAATCATGTTTGAAAAGTTCTTCAACCATGTAAGCAATGAAGAACGTTCAAGGCTTCAACCCTCCAGAACCTCCATAAAAGGTATTGCCGATGTACCCCTCAAGCCTTTAGGGCAACTGACGCTTGATGTTTGTTTCAGCGAAGGTCAGAAGGAGAGAGTCCAACCGCTCACCTTTGTGGTCATCAACATACCTTCAAACTATGACGTGGTCATTGGAAGGCCGGGACAGTGTGCATTTTACATGGCTGTGTCTGTTGGCCATGGCTCTGTCAAGTTTCCCACCAAAAGGGGGATTGCAACCCTTCAACCTTCCCAGGAGGCCTACATGGTTGAAGGTGAAAGCTCCAAAAGTGAAGAAGACAGGCAAAGGCTGATTGTAAATCCCAAGTACCCCGAGCAGAAGATAAGGGTCAATCCTAGCCTTTCACAAGAAACCCTGTCTTACCTTAAAAAGCTGTTGGAACATTATAGTGATGTCTTCGCTTGGTGCCCGGAGGATATGACAGGCATCCCTCGAAGCATTGCTGAGCACGAGTTGAGAATACCATCTCATGTCAAGCCCGTGGTCCAAAAGAAACGAAGTCTGGCACCTGAAAGAAGCTTGGCTGCATGCCAAGAAGTTGAAAAGCTTGTATCAGCCGTCATTCTCCGCGAAGTCAAATATCAATCTTGGGTTGCAAACCCGGTGATGGTCCGAAAGCCAGACAATTCGTGGAGAATGTGCATAGACTTCAAGGACCTTAACAAGGCTTGTCCCAAAGACTGCTACCCGTTACCGGAAATTGATCTCAAAGTAGACTCCCTCACCGGTTACCCGTTCAAATGTTTTCTTGATGCATACAAAGGTTATCATCAAATCCTCATGAAGAAAGAGGATGAGGAAAAGACAGCCTTTCATACGGACAAAGGGATATTCTGTTACCAAAAGATGCCTTTTGGCCTCAAGAACGCTGGAGCAACCTATCAACGCCTAGTTGACAAGGCCTTTGCATGTCAAATCGGTAAAAACATGGAGGCATATGTAGACGACTTGGTGATCAAAAGCAAGACGGAGTATCAAATGCTCGACGACATTCAATAAACCTTCAAGAACTTAAGGAAGGTCAACATGAAGCTCAACCCAAAAAAATGCTCTTTTGGGTTTGAGGAAGGCAAATTCCTTGGGCACATTGTGGGAAAACAAAGCATCAAAGCTAACCCGAATAAGGTGAAGGCTGTGCTGGAAACCAAACCACCAAAAAGCAAGAAAGAGGTTGAGAGCTTAAACGGGAAGCTTGCAGCCTTGAAGCGTTTTACCTCCAAGCTGGCTGAAAAATCTCTGCCCTTCTACAAAACGCTCAAGAATTGCTCAGACAAGAAGGACTTCAAATGGACCGAGGAGGCCGAAGAAGCCTTCAACCAGATGAAACAACATCTTGCTTCCTTACCTGACATTGCAGCTCCGGAAACGGGGGAGTTAATCTCGGTGTACCTTTCAGTCGCTGAGGAGGCCATAAGCGCGGTCCTCACCATTGAGCGAGAAAAAGCACAGGTACCCGTTTATTTCTTCAGCAAAACTCTAAAATTGGCTGAAACCAAATATCCTCCTCTTGAAAAACTTGCCCTAGCCCTAGTTTAAACAGCTAGAAGGCTTCGAAGGTATTTTCAAGCACACCCTATACAAGTGGTCACTGACCAGCCTATCAAGAGTGTACTTGAAAAACCAGAAAACTCGGGACGATTAGCCAAATGGGCAGTGGAACTAGGTGAGCATAACATCACCTACGTCCCAAGAAAGGCTATCAAAGCCCAAGTCTTGGCTGATTTTATTATAGAAGTCCCAAAGCAAACAGCCACTGAAGTGAACACCGCCACCACTGAACCCTCAGACCTTGAAGCCTGAAAGCTTTTCACCGATGGGGCTTCAAGCGTTGAAGGGTCAGGGGCTGGGCTCATTTTGATCAACCCAAAAGGGTTGGAATTCACGTATGCTCTCCGTTTTGATTTTCAAACCACCAACAACGAGGGTGAATACGAGGCACTGATCGCCGGCTTAAGATTGGCTAAAGAAATGATGGTCCAAAAGCTTGAAGTATTCACAGATTCATTACTGGTCTCGAGCCAAGTGAATGATAGCTACGTTACCAAGGAGCCCAACATGAAAAGATACAAAAAAAATCCAAGGAGCTAATGAGTACCTTCCAAGCATGCAATATCAAGCAGATTCCCAGGTCCCAAAACAAAAAGGCGGACGCCTTGAGCAAGCTGGCATCTCTCACTTTTGCCCACCTTACCAAGAAGTTGTTGGTAGAAGTGTTGAAAGCTCCATCAATCGACGAGTTGGAAGTTCAAGACGTAGTCACCGAGGAAGATCCAAATTGGATGACTCCAATCAAGAAATTCCTTAAAAATGGTGAATTACCAAGTGATCAAATAGAAGCCAAAAGGGTTAAGATCAAAGCAAGACAATACGTGCTACAAGGTGAAACCCTTTACAAAAAAGGTTACCTTGCTCCCTTGCTAAGATGTGTGGGTCCTGAGCAAAGTCAGTATTTGATCAAAGAAATTCACGAAGGTATATGCGGAGCTCACTTTGGAGCTAGGTCGGTGGTTGCAAAACTTATGAACCTTGGGTATTTTTGGCCCTTAATGCACCGGGATACCGTTGAGCAATTAAGGAAATGCGATGCCTGCCAAATTCATGCACCAATCCCGAAAAGTCCCAAGCATGATCTGGTTCCAATAACCTCAGCGTGGCCATTCTATAAATGGGGGATGGACATTGTCGGTCCATTTCCCCCAAGCAAAGGTGGAGTGAAGTTCTTGTTGGTAACAATAGATTATTTCACCAAGTGGCCAGAGGTTAAACCACTCGCAAAGATCACAGGAAAACAAGTCATTGACTTTGTTTGGGAAAACATTATTTTCCGTTATGGACTACCGGGGGTACTTGTCACTGACAATGGAAAACAATTTGCTGAAAAGCCTTTCAGCGTTTGGTGCAGAGAATACAGAATCAACCAGGTTTTCAGCCTAGTGGTTTATCCTCAATCAAATGGCCAGGTTGAAAGAACAAATCGAAGCATAGTGGAAGGTATCAAAACAAGATTGGGAAGATACGAAAGCAACTGGCTTGAAGAATTGCCTAGTGTTCTATGGGCCATAAGAACAACCGAAAAAACAAGCCATAAAAGAACACCCTATAGCTTGGTATTTGGGTCCGAAGCCGTGATCCCTGCTGAAATAGGAGTTGTAACACAACGAATTGTCAACATGGATCCCGAAACAAACCAAAAAGAGACCATGTTGAACTTACAACTCCTAGAGGAAGCACGAGACCAAGCTGCAATTCAAGAAGCCAAGTACAAGCAACGAATGGAAGCCTACTACAACAAGAGAGTCAATAACGAATGCTTCAAGCCAGGAGATCTGGTACTTAGAAACAATGAAGCTAGCAAAAAAGAGAATCAAGGAAAGCTCGGCCCAAAATGGGAAGGCCCGTATACCATCCTTGAAGCACATAAGGGTGGATCTTACAAGCTAGCAGACTCAGAGGGTAAAAGGCTTCCAAGGCATTGGAATGGAAAGACCTTGAAAAGGTTCCATGTCTAAATAGGAAAGATTGGTTTGTATTTCACAAGTTGTATCCCGAAAATGGCACAACAAACACCTTTTGTAAAAACAAGTATCTCTTAAATGAATGAGGTTGTTTTATCAAATTTGTCTTTCTATCCTAAGATTAGATTGAGAACCTAGCAAAAAACTCCATGGCAAGGGCCATGAAAAGGGATGAGCTCCCAGGCCACATCGCTCAAGAGGTTCAAGGGTTGAATGAACCTATATAAGGGGTGAGTTCCTAAATCAATACAACTCCATGAGACTTATTAATTAAAAACAAAATTGTCTCATAGACAAGTTTGAACAGCCTACACCAAATGTTCCTTAAGCCTAAGAAAAATAATCAACCAACAGGCTTATGAAATCAAATAAAAAGCAAGAAAATAGATAGGATAGGTGTTATGTCTTCTTGTTAAAAATACCAAGGCTAAGTGACTGCAGCACTGAACCCTTTAAGGTATAAAACACATAAAGACAACACAAACTCGACAAAGAAAAAGTTACAAGAAAAAGATATAACCCGAAGAATAATACAGCAACTTGAACAAAGAGTTATAAAAGCTTGAAATACAAACCAAGTCAAGTTACAAAACTAAGAAGCCTTCAAGGCTTCAAGCCATATATGTGACAACTCAAAACCTTAAAGGCTTCAACCTACCTATGGATAGCCAAAAACGCTTAAAAGCTTGAAGCCAACCAAGCTGGCTTAACGAAATAGGTACAAGTATAAAAACACAACACAAAGAAAATATGTTAAACATAAAATCATAACAAGGAAAGCCCTGAAAGACTTTCAACCATCCAAACACAAGTTAAAACAAGCCCTAGTGACTCGCAAGCTTAGATATTGTTCAAACGGCCATACATGCCTAAAAGTACAACCACATAGCAAGAACCTTAGGGGTTCCTGCAAAACCCAATATTGTCTAGAGTTAGCATTAGATACCACAAATTGTTTTTTGAGTGCTAAGAAAGCTACGAATATCCATTAAACATCAGCAGAAGGCTTGGAAACCCCGGAACCTTCACCCTTGACCTTCTTTGCTTTCTTGGACTTCTTAGCTTTTACACCACCATCACCACCTACTGCTGAAGCCTCCAAGCTTGCATCCTTCGAAGCATCCGGTCCACCTGAAAGGGTGTCATCACTATCTCCCGAGTAGGATCTCTTCCTTGAAAGAGAACCCAAGACTTCAGCACAGACTTTTTCATTAAGGCCCTCCGGTTTCAAGTCCTGCAACAAAGTAAGAGGCTTACCAAAACAAGCAGAAACTTGATGAATATAAGGGTAGGTCAGCCTTTCCATCTGTTCAACGGAGCTCTTGAAAACATCGGAAGCCTCGGGACGGAACAGGGGATACTTCTCCAAAGGATGGCCGGATTCATGAAGCTTATAACCAGCGATGAGGCCCTGATGTTTCCCCAGGTTGAGCAACTTAGTGTAAACTTCACCAAGGGCAGAATTAAACTCCTTGGAGTGGAGAAGGTAGGTGACAACCTGTTGAAAACCCTGCTCAATTAACCACTGATTATCACTGGTGGTTTGAGCAACCGAAGCTTTCAACCCTTCCTTCTCATCATCAAAAGCCCGCTGCTGAAGAGATAAAGCTTCCCTGTCAGCCTTAAGCTTCAACCGATCGACCTCAAAGCTTTTCTTCAAATCACTCATTTCAATGTCATGCCTCCTACTCAGTTCACTAACCTTCTTGACCCACGCTTCTTCTTTCTCAGCAAACCCAGCTATCTCCTTCTTCATCGCAGCCATCGAAGATTTCATCTTATCTTTCTTCTTAGAAAATTCTTCATATTCTTGCATCCTCTTACGAAAGCGAGCAATCCCCTGAGGAAGCATGGCAGCAAGGTTGCAGATACTCAAAATCATGCGGGATAACATCAAGTCATCATCCATCTCAGCAATGGTGTTATAAACTGAAGGAGGAGCAAGATGACTCAGAGCGTCTTCACAAACAGCAGCATCTTTGAAACTATCATCAATTTTCACCGACCAACCAGGCACATAAATTGCGTCCGGATCCAACCCTTCAACATCCCTGCTTGAAGAACCCTGAATGCGGGTAACAATAACCTTCTTGGCTGAAGCTTTCTTATCATGAACAACCAGTTTCTTCTCCTTTTCAGCACCCGCTTCAACACCCTGATCTTTAGAAGCCTCAATATCATCACTCAACTCCACCGGTTCAGTAGAAGTGGATTGAGGAGCACCCTTCAAACGGCGGGTAGATCGACGGGTTGAAACCTTGGGAGTATGAGACTTGGAAAAACCATTCACATTGGAAACACTAATATACCCACTACCCTCGAACCTTTGCTCAGCAGTCCTAACTACAACGTTCTCATCAGGAACAGATGGGACATCCTCAAACACAACATCAGAGGTGTCGTCACTCTTGATAAAATCCAGGGCAGACATGACTACAAATAACAAAACAAAAACATATAAGGCATAAAGAAAGAAAAATGCAAAGAAGGCAAAAAAGGAAAATGCATACCCGTGCCACTCGTCATTAGAACCGGATCCCGATCGGCATTTTCCCACAATTTACTAACCCCTAATAGAACTAACAAATGTTCAGGGAAGGGACGAACCCTCGAAGGGCACTCCCGCATGGCTTTGAGAAAAACATCATTCAACTCAGATTCAGAGGGCTCCGGTTCATTGAGAACGGCATCCGGGTGCCTCCACACCATTTTGAATGGGACAATAGAATCAGAAACCCAGAAAAAACGATCCTTCCAAATACCAAGTGTTGTAACCATAGACGAAATAAGACAAGTATTAACCTTGGATGTTTCAAAGGTGAACCAGTCACCATTTTTGGCCAAACGAAAAAACCGGCGAAAAAGCAACAATGAAGGATCATATCCAAGGGCACGACACAAAACCTCAAAGTGCAAAACCCTAGCCAAGCCCTTTGGGTGAATCTGACCAAAGGAGACTCGGTAATACTCCAATAAATTCAGAACAAAGAGGGAAAACGGATAACGGAGGTTTGAAAACTCAAAATGACGACAATAAAGAGCAATAAAACCAGCCGGACACTTGTCAATCGGAACATCACAAGCAGGAGCAGTCGGTTTAAACATTTTCCCAATACCATATTCCTTACAAAATAATTCTACCTCTTCTTGGGTTAATCGAGAAAAGGACTTTGCCAAATTCTTACGAGCACCCATTTCTTAGAAAATACGAAGTAAGTAAGGAAATAAAGAAGAAGCCGGAACTAACCTTGAAGAAAGGAAAGGAATCGCAAAGGAAAAGTTGAAAGAACAATGTAGAAGTTGAATGATATCTGCAAATATAAAAGAAAAATAAAACTCAAAATAGGGTGATAATTGCAAACAGTTACTTCCTGCAAAACCGCCGCCCTATGAACTGCCACACATCAATCAAATCAATTGTCAGTTATTTAAAATTCAAAAATTAACTGACCCTAACCCTTTAAGCCTTCAAGCAATAAACGCATGTATGAAAGTCAGAAGTCTTTGAGCTCACTCCCCAAAAACCTCTGACTTGGGGGGCTGATGACGGGGGTAGCTCAAGATCAAATAAAAATCACTTAAATACATAAACGCTCGAAAGGTTAAACGGTTCGAAGGTTAAAAAGCTGGGAGATGGGGGAAAGCAATACGGAAACAGTAAGTAGTCACATCTCTGGATTGCTTCACCAACCCACCAGCCGCAAAAGCAACTCGGATCCACAGAACACACTCTTTTACCCGCAGGTCAAAGCCTTCAACCCCCAAAAAGGGCAAAACCCCCACTGCAAGCATGGTCACTAGTCAAATGCATTCCTCTTTGAGTGATGTCCTCTCCTATAAATTAGACACTTCATTTACTAAGCAGGACATTCTTGGCCAGCCTTAATTCCTGAAATCTCTGGTCATTCATTACGACTACTTGCTTCATGCAAGTTACTTTCTTTCACATCCAACACACACATTCTGTTTGCTCCATCATCCGAATCTGAACACAATTCAGAGGAGGACCTTCAGCAAACAACAAAAATAAACTAGTGAACCTCCTTCCATGTCTTGCAAACGTGGGGGGACCCCACGACCTGCGTTAGGCAAAGTTGAACCCTTCAACCCTTTTGCCTAACCAGCCAAGCTACTATCGTTGGTCTATTATTTGTTGCATCAACATCTCCCATGGAACTGGTTAAAAAATTATCTCCCTGACATGCGTAGACTTGATTCCATCCACAAGCAGCGAGTGACCATATTGGATTAGAAAAATCACAGTTATCGAACGAGGCTTGATCCCGTAGTGATACCACGTTATGTTTGTTTTTTACAAAATTGAAAACTACATCAACAATATAGATTAATTAGTTACAAGACTAATAAAAAACAACAAATCAAATCATGTATAAGAATATACCAAGGGCGTTGTGACAAATCGAAATTTAGAACCTTTCTTGTATCCCGATTTAACATACTTAAACGTGTGACTAGTTAACTTGTGTGATTAATGATAAGTGAACCTTTCATGTGATTATGTGTTGTGTTTAATTGTGTGCGCATATGTAAGCTTGTATGTATGATATGTGGGTATTAGTATGAACCGAGACATAAGAACCTGACTCGAGACCATGTGGTCTCGAGTGAACAATACAACATATGGGCCGGTTGGGCCACACACACACTTAGCCTATTCGAAAGCCCATTAGGGTGCACTACTAGGAACGGATATATAACCGTGTGGTTAGCCACCCTTGTCATTTTGGGCACACAACACACATACTCCTCTACACACACACTCTCCATTCTCTCACAAAAACCCTAGACACCAAGCACCACACTCCTTCTCCTTCTTCTTGGATCAAACCGGTGGCACTAGGACTCTCGGATCGAGCTCAGGATCATCATTCGGAAGTTCACTCATCACTCTTCATACCCTCACACTTAGAGAACCCAATCGGTTAGTGCTTTACTATGTATTAAGGATTATGTGTGCTTGATGTTTGAATGTTTGTCTTCATGTATTAATAAGTGGAAAATGTATGATTATGGCCTTATCATATTCTCGGGTGTGTATGTTAATGATAATCGGTTAAACATGCCTTGATTTTAACATATAGTGCATGATGGGTTAATGAGATCTTGTGATTAAATGTGGTTTAACCATTAGGTTGTTGATGTTTATGAAATCGGCTTGCATATGTATGATAGATGATGTTCATATAATCGGATTGTATACTCTTGTGTTAAGAACCGGATGCTCGCTATTAGGGTGATTCATTGTGCTAATATCATAGGGTGCATGATAGTGTTAATAAGTTGTCGATCATGATTTTGTTTGGTTGAAGTTTATATGAATGAGGATGATGAATCACTTGAATACATGAAGAACAACTTGAATGTGATATGAACATGCTTGAATATTTGAAAACTGATATGGTTGATCCAAATTGGCAAATTGCTAGACAAGAAAACATGTTTAAGTGGATGGTACAAACTGTTACATGAAATCGGTTTTCCATTGGATAGTACACTGTACCGAATCAGCAGTTGTCCAACCGAAACCTCCAGTTGCGACTCGAGACCACCACATGATGAGTCGAAATCCCCCGGTTGCGACATCGGTTGCGAGTCGCAAACACCTGGTTGCGACTCGAAACCACACGTGATCAGCACACAAACCTCATGACTCGAAATCTCAGTTACAAGTCCGGTTGTGACTCGAGACCAAAACAGCATGAACCGAGACCGTGGTTACGAGTCCTGTTGCGACTCGAGACCGTGACCATGATAACTCGAGACCGCCGATTTGCGACTCAGGTTGCGAGCCGAGAACACCTGGTTGCGACTCGAAACCAACATATGCGTGCTGAATTGGACTTGCATGATTAAGGGCTTAAGTAATTGGGCCGGACTCTTGGGCTTGATGCACAAATCTTATACGTTGATGATTGAATGTGAATATTGTCGAACTGCCATGATTAAACGTGTATGCCATGAACGATACTTGAATGCATTATGCTAGAAACATACGTGTACTGCTTGAATACGAACCTGATTGGTATGATACAACTATGATAGGACGTGAGTAGCCACAATATTGCTTGATTGACTTTTCTGTGTATCTACCGAGCAAACCAAGGTGAGTTCACACCCTCTACAAAGCATGGGATTCCCAGGGGTTGGGAATGGGGTTAAGGAACATGGGTTCCTCGTCCTCCTTGGGTAGGACAGTATTGGTTCAGGAATGTAATTCCTCGTCCTCATGGACAGATAACTCGTACTAGACCAAAACTCTATCACGAAGTCCCTCCTTTTTATATCGACTTAATCGCCGGGCCAATGGCGAGCGGGTCATTAGTTAGATAGCGCTATTTAGGTCTGACAAACCTCACACCGTGCCGCAGAGGACGGGCGTGAACTAATGGATCTGGGGCACGTCAATGATGATAGACATTGACAGTTTCAGGGCACATAAACATGACTACAGTCAGCAGTCGATATGGTAACGAGTCTAGTGTATACATGGGGTAGCCCCCACGGCCGAAATGCCAGATAACTAACACGGGGTAGCCCCCACGGCTGGATAGCCAGAGTAACCGGGAATAAACAAGTCACGTTTTTAACTATGGGGTAACCCCCACGGCAGGATGCCAGCTAAAGGAAACTGTTTTCGAAACAACTTAAAACGAACACCCAACCGTGAACTCACTCAACTTGTTGTTGACTCGTTACTACATGCTTTGCAGGTCCTTAGGTTCTTAGCTGGAGCTTGCATGGAGGAGGATCGTTGTGGGACACGGACGGCTGTGTGCCATGTTAAACTTTGAAACTATTAAACTTATATTATGATTTTAAACGTTATGCTTCCGCTTGCAACTTAACTATGTTTTGTTTGAACACCAATTGTATTGGTTGGATCTTTATAACTACTTATACGCTTGTTCAATATGATTGGTGGCTGGATCCTGGTCAGCCACGCCTCCAAGCGGTAGTACTCCGCAGGTGGATTTTGGGGGTGTGACAGATTGGTATCAGAGCCATTGGTTATAGAGAACTTGGTTTTAATAAAGGGAAAAACGTTTTTGTTAAAACCAGATTATAACCTGTACAGTGCTCAACAGTCCACAACGACGCTTCACTCCACATGCAAGGCTCGACATTCTAGGTGATATGAGCTGTGTATATATTGCCTACTTGTTAATTACATAGTACATTGCTTATGGTATGCTTGGTTGGTATAACTACTGTTGCCTGAACACGTGCGTGCTTACCCTATTTTATCGTCATACTTTCGCGAACCCCTCTCACTCACGTTCTTCTTGATATGAAGATCATGTCTGGACGCGTTAACCTGACACAAGCCCAGTTGACGGCTCTGATCAACGAACGAGTTGCCGCAGCACTTGCAGCTGCACACGCAGGAGGTATATCCTGCAGTCCGAACTCATTCTAGGATCTTTAGGATCCTACTCTCGTGAACCAACCTTTGTGTTAAACTCTGTCTTTTCTTTCACCAACGATAGGTCATCATGTTCAGCCACCCGTGTGCACTTTTAAGACTTTCATGGACTGCCGACCAACTACTTTTAGCGGCACTGAAGGAGCAGTAGGTCTCCTACACTGGTTTGAGAAACTAGAATCTGTCTTCGAAATGTGCGAGTGCCCTGAGGCGCGCAGGGTGAAGTATGCTACTGGTACTCTCGAGGGTTTAGCCCTCACATGGTGGAACGCTCAGGTTCAGATGCTGGGGTTGGTTGCTGCCAACGCCACCCCATGGGAAAATTTTAAAGAGATGATCAAGGAGGAATACTGCAGTCGTGATGAGATTCACAAGCTGGAAGTGGAGTTCTTCAACCTCAAGATGACGGGGTCGGAAATTGAAGCTTATGTGAAAAGGTCGAACGAACTGGCAATTCTGTGTCCTACTATGGTGGATCCTCCCATCAAACGCATCGAACTATTTCTTCAGGGCTTAGTGCCAGAAATCCAAAGTCATGTGACTTCAGCGAACCTTGCCACCTACCAGCAAGCCGTTCAGTTGGCTCACCGTCTCACGGATCAGGCGGTGGAGCAGAACAAGTTACCAAAACGCATAGGTGCTGCAACTACTTCTGGTACCTCTAGTGACAACAAACGGAAATGGGATGGAACTTCAAGTAAGGGTTCGACTTCTGTTCAGTCCCAGTCTCAGCAGAGAAAGACTGATGACTACAAGAGCCCTAATCAACAATCGTCTGGTGGTCAAGGCCATGGTGGGTACAAAGGAAATCACCCCAAATGCAATCGCTGCAGCCTGCACCACAGCGGGCCATGCACCAGGGGCAACTGTCATCGGTGCAACAAGCCTGGTCACGCTGCAAAGGATTGCAGGAGCTTATACCCCGCCAATCAGAATCGTCAGCAAGCTCAACAGAATCAACGCCAGCAGCAACAGCAAGGTGATAACAAAGGATGCTTTCAGTGTGGAGCTGAGGGCCACTTCAAGAGAGACTGCCCTCAACTGAACAGGAACCAGAACAACAACAACAACAATAACAACAATCAGGGGAATGGTAACAATGGGAACAACAACAACAATGGCGCCAGGGGGCGGGTGTTTGTGATTGGCCAAGGTGAAGCAAGGAATGACCCCAATGTTGTGGCGGGTAAGTTCCTTCTCGACGACTTTTATGTTTCAGTTTTGTTTGATTCGGGTGCCGATACTAGCTACATGTCCCTAGAAGTTAGTCGAATGCTTAAGCGTATTCCAACCCCTTTGAACAACAAGCACACCGTAGAGCTAGCAAATGGTAAGAGTTTAGAGGCCACACACATAGCCAAGGGTTGTAAACTTGTTCTCGCTGACCAGACCTTCTCTATCGACCTCATTCCTATTGTCTTGGGTAGTTTCGACGTTGTCATTGGGATGGATTGGTTATCCCAACACCGAGCAGAGATTCTTTGCAACGAGAAGGTTGTCCGTATTCCAGGTCCCGGTGGTGAGCCTCTCATGATTCATGGCGACAAGAGGAGTGCTGTTGAGAACGTCATTTCTCTCCTTAAGGCCCAAAAGTGCCTGCGAAAGGGCCACACTGCCATTTTGGCTCTCATTACTGACACCTCCGAAAAAGAGAAGAAGATAGAAGACTTTCCGGTTGTACGCGATTATCCAGAGGTATTTCCTGAGGAATTACCTGGTCTTCCGCCTCATCGCCAAGTCGAGTTTCAGATTGAACTAGCTCCTGGAGCTGCGCCTATAGCTCGTACACCTTATCGATTGGCTCCATCAGAGTTGAAAGAACTCTCCACGCAACTACAAGAGCTCCTGGATAAGGGTTTTATTCGTCCTAGCTCATCGCCCTGGGGAGCTCCAGTGCTATTTGTGAAGAAGAAAGACGGTACCTTCAGAATGTGCATCGACTACCGAGAACTCAACAAGGTGACGGTGAAGAACCGTTATCCTCTACCGCGTATCGACGACTTGTTCGACCAGCTGCAAGGGTCGAGCTACTATTCGAAGATCGATTTGAGATCGGGTTATCACCAGCTGAGAGTCCGGGAAGAGGACGTCTCCAAAACAGCTTTCAGAACGCGATACGGGCATTATGAGTTTTTGGTCATGCCTTTTGGGATGACGAACGCACCTGCGGTTTTCATGGACTTGATGAACCGAGTGTGCAAGCCTTACCTGGACAAGTTTGTTATAGTCTTCATCGACGACATCCTGATCTATTCCAAGAGTCAGGAGGAACACGAGCAGCATCTACGACTTATCCTGGAACTCCTTCGAACAGAACAGCTTTATGCAAAGTTCTCGAAATGCGACTTCTGGCTTCGAGAAGTCCATTTCCTAGGCTACGTGGTAAACAAGGACGGGATTCATGTTGATCCATCCAAGATAGACTCGATTAAGAACTGGCCTGCACCTCGTACACCAAAGGAAATTCGCCAATTCTTGGGTTTGGCGGGATACTACCGGAGATTCATAAAGGATTTTTCTAAGATTGCACAGCCTCTCACCTCACTAACGCAGAAAGGCGTTATTTATCGCTGGGGAAACGCACAGGAGTTGGCATTTCAACACCTAAAGGATAGACTTTGTAGCGTACCTATCCTTTCCTTGCCAAAAGGCACAGACGATTTTGTGGTCTTCTGCGACGCATCAATTCAAGGTCTTGGTTGTGTGTTGATGCAACGAGACAAAGTTATAGCCTACGCCTCACGCCAACTCAAGGTTCATGAAAAGAACTACACTACGCACGATTTAGAGCTGGGAGCTGTCGTTTTTGCACTTAAGTTGTGGCGGCATTACCTGTACGGTACCAAGTGCGCGATCTACACCGACCACAGGAGTCTCGAGCATATCTTCAAGCAGAAGGAACTGAATATGCGGCAACGACGATGGGTCGAGCTACTGAATGACTACGAGTGCTCAATCAGGTATCACCCGGGCAAGGCCAATGTTGTGGCTGACGCCCTCAGTCGGAAGGACACTGCGCCTAAGCGCGTGCGAGCTTTACAACTCACGATCCACTCTAGTCTCCCTTCCCAGATACGAGCAGCTCAGATAGAAGCAATGAAACCAGAAAACGTCAGGGCTGAAGCCCTACGCGGATCAAGGCAACGATTAGAACAAAAGGAAGACGGTGCTTACTACGTAACGGGACGCATTTGGGTCCCACTCTATGGCAACCTACGAGAGCTTGTGATGGACGAAGCACACAAGTCTCGCTACTCGGTACATCCTGGATCGGATAAAATGTACCACGACATCAAAACTACGTATTGGTGGCCTAGCATGAAGGCCCACATAGCAACTTACGTCAGCAAGTGTTTGACTTGTGCAAGAGTCAAGTCTGAATACCAGAAACCCTCAGGCCTACTCCAACAACCAGAGATACCCCAATGGAAATGGGAGCAAATTTCCATGGATTTTGTCACTGGCCTACCTAGATCCCAGCGCGGGAACGATACTATTTGGGTAATCGTGGATCGACTCACAAAGTCTGCACACTTCCTGGCCATAAAGGAAACGGATAAATTCTCCACTCTCGCAGAAATATACCTCAAGGAAGTTGTTTCGAGGCACGGGGTGCCCACCTCCATTATCTCGGATCGAGATGCACGTTTCACTTCAGAGCTGTGGCAAGCAATGCACAAATCCTTCGGCTCACGATTAGACATGAGCACAGCGTACCATCCTCAGACGGACGGGCAGTCCGAGCGCACTATTCAAACCTTAGAAGACATGCTTCGTGCATGTGTAATCGACTTTGGCAACCGCTGGGAAAAGCATCTGCCACTTGTGGAATTCTCGTACAATAACAGCTACCACACCAGCATTAAAGCTGCTCCATTTGAGGCATTGTACGGACGTAAATGCCGGTCACCTCTTTGCTGGGCAGAGGTGGGAGATAGTCAGATCACTGGTCCAGAATATGTGGTAGACACGACCGAACAAATTGCTCAAATACGAAAACGCATGACGGCAGCTCGCGAACGTCAGAAGGTTTACGCCGACATGGGCAGGAAGCCGCTTGAGCTCCAGGTTGGGGAGCGGGTACTACTCAAAGTTTCACCCTGGAAGGGTGTGGTTCGTTTTGGTAAACGCGGCAAACTCAACCCACGATACGTTGGACCCTTCGAAGTCATTGAGAAAATAGGCAGGGTGGCCTACAGACTGAACTTACCAGCAGAACTCGGTGCAGTTCACAACGTTTTTCACGTGTCGAATCTGAAGAAGTGTCCGTCAGATGAGACCCACGTAGTTCCTCTGGAGGAACTCACTATCGACGAACAGTTACGATTCGTCGAGGAACCAGTCGAAATCACGGACCGGGATGTTAAGGTCCTCAAGAGCACCAGAATACCTCTCGTTCGAGTTCGTTGGAACTCACGTCGCGGCCCAGAGTTCACCTGGGAGCGCGAAGATCAGATGAAACAAAAGTATCCCCAACTGTTCGCAAACAGTACACCCACTACTGAGGCTGAAGCTACGGAATTTCGGGATGAAATTCCAGATCAACGGGGGGTGGATGTGACACCCCAGGAAAACCATACAACTTAACTAGCTTCCTCAGTGAGTGCCTACCAAATTTCGGGACGAAATTTCTTTCAACTTGGGGATGATGTGACAACTCGAAATTTAGAACCTTTCTTGTATCCCGATTTAACATACTTAAACGTGTGACTAGTTAACTTGTGTGATTAATGATAAGTGAACCTTTCATGTGATTATGTGTTGTGTTTAATTGTGTGCGCATATGTAAGCTTGTATGTATGATATGTGGGTATTAGTATGAACCGAGACATAAGAACCTGACTCGAGACCATGTGGTCTCGAGTGAACAATACAACATATGGGCCGGTTGGGCCACACACACACTTAGCCTATTCGAAAGCCCATTAGGGTGCACTACTAGGAACGGATATATAACCGTGTGGTTAGCCACCCTTGTCATTTTGGGCACACAACACACATACTCCTCTACACACACACTCTCCATTCTCTCACAAAAACCCTAGACACCAAGCACCACACTCCTTCTCCTTCTTCTTGGATCAAACCGGTGGCACTAGGACTCTCGGATCGAGCTCAGGATCATCATTCGGAAGTTCACTCATCACTCTTCATACCCTCACACTTAGAGAACCCAATCGGTTAGTGCTTTACTATGTATTAAGGATTATGTGTGCTTGATGTTTGAATGTTTGTCTTCATGTATTAATAAGTGGAAAATGTATGATTATGGCCTTATCATATTCTCGGGTGTGTATGTTAATGATAATCGGTTAAACATGCCTTGATTTTAACATATAGTGCATGATGGGTTAATGAGATCTTGTGATTAAATGTGGTTTAACCATTAGGTTGTTGATGTTTATGAAATCGGCTTGCATATGTATGATAGATGATGTTCATATAATCGGATTGTATACTCTTGTGTTAAGAACCGGATGCTCGCTATTAGGGTGATTCATTGTGCTAATATCATAGGGTGCATGATAGTGTTAATAAGTTGTCGATCATGATTTTGTTTGGTTGAAGTTTATATGAATGAGGATGATGAATCACTTGAATACATGAAGAACAACTTGAATGTGATATGAACATGCTTGAATATTTGAAAACTGATATGGTTGATCCAAATTGGCAAATTGCTAGACAAGAAAACATGTTTAAGTGGATGGTACAAACTGTTACATGAAATCGGTTTTCCATTGGATAGTACACTGTACCGAATCAGCAGTTGTCCAACCGAAACCTCCAGTTGCGACTCGAGACCACCACATGATGAGTCGAAATCCCCCGGTTGCGACATCGGTTGCGAGTCGCAAACACCTGGTTGCGACTCGAAACCACACGTGATCAGCACACAAACCTCATGACTCGAAATCTCAGTTACGAGTCCGGTTGCGACTCGAGACCAAAACAGCATGAACCGAGACCGTGGTTACGAGTCCTGTTGCGACTCGAGACCGTGACCATGATAACTCGAGACCGCCGATTTGCGACTCAGGTTGCGAGCCGAGAACACCTGGTTGCGACTCGAAACCAACATATGCGTGCTGAATTGGACTTGCATGATTAAGGGCTTAAGTAATTGGGCCGGACTCTTGGGCCTGATGCACAGATCTTATACGTTGATGATTGAATGTGAATATTGTCGAACTGCCATGATTAAACGTGTATGCCATGAACGATACTTGAATGCATTATGCTAGAAACATACGTGTACTGCTTGAATACGAACCTGATTGGTATGATACAACTATGATAGGACGTGAGTAGCCACAATATTGCTTGATTGACTTTTCTGTGTATCTACCGAGCAAACCAAGGTGAGTTCACACCCTCTACAAAGCATGGGATTCCCAGGGGTTGGGAATGGGGTTAAGGAACATGGGTTCCTCGTCCTCCTTGGGTAGGACAGTATTGGTTCAGGAATGTAATTCCTCGTCCTCATGGACAGATAACTCGTACTAGACCAAAACTCTATCACGAAGTCCCTCCTTTTTATATCGACTTAATCGCCGGGCCAATGGCGAGCGGGTCATTAGTTAGATAGCGCTATTTAGGTCTGACAAACCTCACACCGTGCCGCAGAGGACGGGCGTGAACTAATGGATCTGGGGCACGTCAATGATGATAGACATTGACAGTTTCAGGGCACATAAACATGACTACAGTCAGCAGTCGATATGGTAACGAGTCTAGTCTATACATGGGGTAGCCCCCACGGCCGAAATGCCAGATAACTAACACGGGGTAGCCCCCACGGCTGGATAGCCAGAGTAACCGGGAATAAACAAGTCACGTTTTTAACTATGGGGTAACCCCCACGGCAGGATGCCAGCTAAAGGAAACTGTTTTCGAAATAACTTAAAACGAACACCCAACCGTGAACTCACTCAACTTGTTGTTGACTCGTTACTACATGCTTTGCAGGTCCTTAGGTTCTTAGCTGGAGCTTGCATGGAGGAGGATCGTTGTGGGACACGGACGGCTGTGTGCCATGTTAAACTTTGAAACTATTAAACTTATATTATGATTTTAAACGTTATGCTTCCGCTTGCAACTTAACTATGTTTTGTTTGAACACCAATTGTATTGGTTGGATCTTTATAACTACTTATACGCTTGTTCAATATGATTGGTGGCTGGATCCTGGTCAGCCACGCCTCCAAGCGGTAGTACTCCGCAGGTGGATTTTGGGGGTGTGACAGGCGTCATCATGATAGAATTCCTTCCCGCGTAGCCAAGCAACTTCCAGTCTATTACGTGTTGTACCTGTAACTTAGTCTTTTGAAAATACGTTAGTTTTCACTGGTAAATAAAATCAACTGACACGTTTTGAAAATATTTCAAAATTGATTTAAGTGCACAAGGCACATGAAAATGTTTTATAACTTGGGACAATTCAAAATGACCTTGTATCAGTTTTACATGTTTGTCAATACATATGGGGCCCAATATAGAAACCGAGACATTATTAACCGACACACCACTTATAAACCAACAAAGCAGTTATCCCCAACTTGTGGGTAAAAA
>JARYGA010007028.1:0-24962 GCA_030545235.1 Helianthus tuberosus
CACGGACTCCAATACTAGTTTATCTACATATCCTATCTACCTATACAATTATATATAGATGTACAGGGAGAGGATGGGCATACGATATTAGATCTTTTAGTCATGATTCGAAACAACAATCATCATGACTTCCTCCTCCACATCTCTCCTCCATCTTCCTCTATCACAGATACATTCAACCCTAATCATTACCTCTTCAGTCCAACTTTCCTAATCTCCACCAACCCAAATAAAAACATACACAAAAAACAAACGAGCATCATCATCATCATCAAACATGAAGCTCAAACTCTCTTAAAGATGCCGTACAAGAAAGAAGAAACCCTAACTGGTTTTCTGACCCTACAACATCTTCAAAGCTGACACAATCATATCTTTATGGAGGAATTAAGCCGACCGGTCCGATTCATGTTTGCTAGATCAAGCTTTAAGCTTCATTTCATTCATGTTTTATAGGTTTTAATTCTAGGGTTTTTGTGTGTTTTCTTGATATGAACTCTAAAAGTTCTTCATGTTTTGCTTGTTAATCTTGGGTTCCAAGTATGTTATTATGTAAGAACATGCTGCTAAGGTTGTTGTGTTTCTCTCTCTATATAGCATGTGTTAAGGTTAAATTATTGTCACATGAATGCTAGTATGTTTGTTATTGTTCTTGGATTATAATTTATAAAATGTTTTAATGTTATGGATAAAAATGTGGTTTCTAGTTTCTAGTGCAGTATATTCTTTGCATCGTCATGTTAATTCTCCTGGACAAACAAACAAAAGTTAGAACATCAAAGTGAATTAGTACTTAGATTTTCCTTTTTAGATGTTTGTAACCAAGAAAGATTAATGATAAGGGGAGTGGGGGTGGTCACTAGTGATAGAATTCCATCACTCACAATATCCAATCATGTTCCGTCATGTCAGCAACCATTTTTCCATCACTCACAACCTTTTTTAGTGGCGGTGGTCATCACTCACCACCACACCCAACAATTTCCCCCCAACCAACAACCACCCTCACAACCAACAACTATCACGCCGTGAAAAAAATCACGGAATCGCCCCAACGTTGAACTATAACGCGTGGAAAAGGGAGTGGCGGTGGAAAGAAAAAACCCATCACTCGTTATTTTCTTCCATCACGGAACCGCCCCGTGTGGCCTAAAACAAAAAACGTAGTTTATACGTTTATTATTCAGGTATAGATATAATAGTTTAACTTGTAAGTTATTTTGTAACAAAATAAAAAGTTATATAAATCAGCTTTGATCGACTTGCGTTTGACATAATAATATAGACAATTATATAGATCAGCTTGAATCTTGTAATGTTTTGTGATTTCACCGTAACGTACTTTTAAGTTCTTTGTTTGTTTGTACTTTCCTGACTTACATATTTTTATTTTTTGATTTTGCATTAGAAAACATGCACTTTACTAACATTCAAAATTAACCTTCACATATCACATGTTTTATAAAAAAAATCTCTACACGTTTGAAACATCCTCTATAAGCTTTTTCCGACCAACATGTTCAACATTTCTTTTGTCATCTTCTTCGGCAACTTCTTCCCACTTAGTGTAGAGTGAGACACTTGTGGGTAATGATAGGAGACTCAGGAAAACTTGGATTAGATTCTTAAGCCAAACAAGTTTTACCAGTAATTTTACCGTCATGTCTATGGGCAGGTAGGTTACCGGGTTTTCCTTGAAATTGGTGGTGGACTCAGGTTACTCTCGAAATACTCTGTTTGGTCCAGTGGATGTCCCTGAAACTGCTCGAGATTGATTATGTTGGCCGTTAAAAAGTAATATCTTCTATAACTGTATCCAATGGGAAAACAACAATCTCTATAATGGTATCTGAAGAGGTATGGTCCCAATTCCTTGCCAACATGGCAAGGACCATACCACTTTCTCCATCCTACATGGCGTTGACATCAACCGTATCATCCAGAAGCTTCTAGAAGCTTCTGGAAAATATCCAGGTGACACCAAAGATGCTCCATCCGACATAAAAGACAACACGTGTCACCAGCCATCAAGCGCCAAGTGGACCTGCAACAGGTCAGGGAGCAGCCCGACAACATCAGTACGATGTTTCCAAATTAGACAAATGCAGGCGCGCCACGTGTACCACTACACTGACCGCAGCAGAGGAGACCAAGGGGATATTCCCCTTGGTCGGACAGCTGGCGCGCGTCTACAGCTGGCATCGCTGCTCCTCCCTCTCTCACCATCCGGCTATAAATAGAACCCTCCATCATTCAGGTAAAGGGACCTGGCTCTCACTATTCTCACGCTTAACACACACTGATTATTTTTCCTCGGAACAGTACTTATTCTCACGCCGGAGCCTGGTTAAGAGGGAAACCCCCATATTCCCCTCTTAACGAGACTGACGGTTTGCTGTTTTGCAGGAACGGACCATCTTACGAGTAGGAAGAGAGATTGAACCCACAAGAGAAGGACCCCCACAGATTAACCATAGTGTTAGACTGTGTTTCATCATTGGCGCCATCCGCTTTTAGCAAAACCACTCTCATCTCTTTTTCTTTTCAGAAAACGCTCGTCAACATGGCCGAACAAAACCCTTCCCACCAAGTCGATGGAGATGTTTCTTCCTTCGAACTCGTTTCAGACAACATACACGTCCAACGAGGTCCAAGGAACGAAACTATCCAAGAAGGGCCGATGAACATGGAGTTTCCCAGCATCTTCGGGAGTACATCCAGGGTTGCCGCTCAAAACGCACCTGGTGCTACTTTCCAAACTCCACCCAGAATCATCACTCAGACCACAAACGGAGCTACGTTCCAGCCTCCGTCAGAGGTAGTCCAACAGACACCACCAGTGCAACCTCAGAGCCATGGAGCTGGCCCATCAGCTCCATCGGACCAAGCACAACTAAACTTCTCTGCACTACTTGGGCTGCCCGAAGGAAAAACTTTGGCTTCCTGGTATGCCGAACAAGTGGCGTCTATAAACCTTGTTTACACACAACTCAGCGCGCAGCAAGCCCTGCTACAGGCACAAGCAAACCAGTCCGCATTCGTCACTCCATTGCCGAGGCCTTTGAGCACTCCCATGCCTCAACAGACCAACGCTTTCAATCTACGTCCTGAGTCAGTACCTCCACCACATGTCAGAAGACCAAGCGCGCACGACACGCGCGACACGTACGGAGAAACAGAGAGCAACTATGTGCAGTATTCTAACCAACCGAAGAAGCCAATACAAAGCCGTTTAGGTCCGCGCAACATAAACGACGAATTTGAAAACGATGAAGAGACGCGCATAGTGTTCAGCAGACTCCCACCAGAGCATGAAGCATACAAACCTCGCAAGCGTGCAGGTTACGATCCAAAAGCAGAGCATGATTTCACTCTAAGCTATCGTCCAGACGACATGGCCGAGCATTCAAAGTTCATCCGAGAGATCGCCACGGCTGCCATAGACAAAACGAAATTGCCACACAACGTGGGCAAATACAACGGGTTGACAGACCCAGACGATCATCTCCAAGTTTTTAACGGTGCGGGAGCAACGGGCGGATGGAACTTACCAACCTGGTGTCACCTTTTCGCTCAAACTTTCATAGGCGCAGCGCGCATTTGGTTTGACAGCTTACCAGCCGGGAAAATCAAATCTTGGGTTGATTTCCGAGAGAAGTTCCTAGCGCACTTCTCACAACAACGACGACACACCAAGGATCCGGCCGATTGCTTGAACATATGGCGCAGAGACCACGAAAGCGTGGAAGATTTCATTACAAGATACAACAAAGAATGTTTGGAGATTGATGACGTAGGCGAGAAGATGATGCGCGCACACTTCATGAGGGCTGTCAAGTGTGATGATCTCATCAAGCGTGTCAAAGGAAGAGATGGAGGACCCAAAGACTGGGAGACCTTCATTGAAGCGGCCAAAACCATCGCGCAGTCGGATAGATAGTTGACCGGCGACGATCACCGTCAGCGCAGTTACAACCATACTGACCGGCACAGCAAGAAAGGCAGAAATCAACCTTGGAGAGCATCCGGTCACAGAGAACGAAGCCCGGTAAGAGAGGATGCGCGCCACACGATCAACCAAATCGCACACCGAAAAGAGGTGAAGAGAGAAAACAGAGAGAAGCAGTGGACACTCCTAACGAAAACCCCTTCAGAAGTCTTGGCAACCGAGAACCACCAGTTCAAGCCACCACTACAAATGCGCAACAAAAGGGGCCAAGACCCGAATCTTTTCTGTGAATTCCACAAGGACACTGGCCACTTAACCGACGATTGTTTCAGCCTCAAACAAGAAATCGAAAGGGCCTTAAGAGACGGAAAGTTAACTCACCTGGTCAAAGGTGGAAAGTGCGATTACCGTCAGATTCAAAGAAGAGAAGAAGGGCCAGATAACAAAAAGCTTCGAAAGTTAGAAACCCACATGGTTCATGGGGGTCCACGAAGACAAAGAAGAAACTACAACAAGCACGCACAAGATGACTCATGGCGCGAGAAACAAGTTGTTTTTCCTGTCGTAAGAGGAGGCCCTCGAGAAAGAAGACCAATTGTCATCTCAGGTGTCATAGGGCATTACCAAACAGATTACATCTTCATCGATCCGGGGAGCACTGCGGATATCATATATGAACAGTGTTTTAATCAGTTCGATCAGGAGGACAAAGTGCGCTTAGAACCAGTTGATTACCCGCTCACTGGTTTCTGCAACGAAGCCGTTTTTCCTCTAGGACAAATATCATTCCCAGTGTTGCTCTCGGACGGAAGAAACTCAAGAACAGAAGAAGTCACGTTCATGGTGCTACCAGCACATTCAAGACACGATATTCTGCTGGGAAGAGAATCTCAAGGTGATTTCAGCATGATTTGCTCTGGCCCACACTCAGCAGTGGGATTCCCAACAGAGACAGGAGTAGCCATCATCTATGCAAGCAAAGAAGTATTAGCGACAGATGAGCTAAGACCTGCAAAGACAAGGAAACCAGAAGCACGCCAAGAGGCAGAAAAATGGGTGCTAAACAGCGCATATCCGGAACAGACAGTAACCTTGGGACCTGCAATGTCCGATCTGACGCGCGCGGCGCTAAAAAAACTGTTGTTCCAAAATATGGATGTCTTTGCCTGGACGCCAGCAGACATGGTGGGCGTTCCACGGCACATAGCTGAACACCGCCTAAACGTCTCGGAAGAGGCCAAACCGGTGGTACATGCTAAGCGCCATTTGGGAGACATAAAGCACGACGCCATGAAAGAGCAAGTCATAGAGCTGTTAAACGCAGGAATCATCAGGGAGGTCAGGTACCAAACATGGGTGGCAAGCCCAGTGATGGTCCAAAAGAACAACGGCAGCTGGAGAATGTGCGTTGATTACAAAGATCTGAATAAGGCATGTCCACGCGACTGTTACGCCTTACCAGACATCGATGAAAAGATCGATTCACTTGCCACATTCCGATGGAAATGTTTCCTTGATTACTACAACGGGTACCACCAGGTACAGATGGCCGTGCAGGATGAGGACAAGACCGCGTTCCGCACGCCAACAGGGCTATACTGCTATACCAAAATGCCTTTTGGTCTAAAAAATGCGGGCGCGACTTATCAAAGGCTCATGAACGAAACTTTCCACGACGCCATCGGCAAGTACATAGAAGTGTATATGGACGATCTGGTTATCATGAGCAAAGAGGAGAGTACAATGCTGCTGAACATCCAAAAGACATTTGACACTCTGCGCGGAGTCAGCATCAAGTTAAACCCAGCGAAATGCTCCTTCGGCATGGAGGAGGGGAAATTCCTGGGTTTCATCGTCACGAAAGATGGTTTCAAGGTGAACCCTGACAAGATACAAGCAATAGAGCGCATGCCATCCCCGTCAACGATTAAGGAAATGCAAAAATTGGCAGGTCGGTTGGCAGCACTCAACCGCTTCCTGGCCAATCACGCAGCTAAATCATTTCCATTTATAAAAACTCTACGTAACTGCATGAAGAAGAGCCAATTTCAGTGGACTCCGGAAGCTGAAAGCGTGTTCCGCGAGATGAAAGACTGCCTCATCAAACTGCCAACACTAACCGCGCCAGTCAAGGGCTAACCTCTGGTACTGTACTTATCAGCCTCCGACAGGGCCGTAGGGGCAGTGTTGCTTGTAGATCGGCAGGGTGTCCAGACGCCAGTCTACTATGTGTCACGAACTCTAACCGACCCAGAAACCCGGTACGCAATCATGGAGAAACTAGTACTCGCACTGATTCATGCATCAAGAAGGCTGCGCACGTACTTTGCAAACCACGTCATTCACGTGCTAACAAACTACAACATTGGCAACATACTTGCAAGGCCGGAGATTTCAGGGAGACTAGCGAAATGGGCAATAGAGCTCGGAGGTCATAATGTAGTGTTCAGACCCAGACCGGCGATCAAGGGCCAAGTACTTGCGGATTTCATGACAGAGGTACCGGACGACAAAGATCGAGAATGCAAAGCAATGGAAAAAGCCGAGAGACAGCAAGTGGAAGAACCATGGCTACTATACACATATGGTGCATCTAACGAAGACGGCGCAGGTGCTGGCCTCCGGCTGGTGAGCCCTGACAAACACGAGTTCACCTACGCCATACGCCTGGATTTTAAAAGCACCAACAACGAAGCTGAATACGAAGCCTTCCTTGCTGGTTTAAGGTTGGCAATCAAAATGGGAGTACGACACATCGAAGCGCATGTAGATTCCATGTTGGTGGCAGGGCAAATCAACGGGGAGTACGAAGCCAGGGGAGATACAATGGCACTATACCTGAGCCAAGCAAAGGCACTGCTACAAACCTTCTACTCCTATAAAGTGCACCACATTAATAGAAGCGAGAACAAGCCAGCAGACGCGCTGAGTAAACTCGCCTCCACAAGCTTCCAGCACCTAGCCAAGGATGTGCGCATAGAAGTTTTGAGCAACCCGTCAGTGCCCCTGCGAGAAGTAAGTGTCGTTCAACTAGGGACAACGTCTTGGATGACTCCGATAATCACATACCTCCAATCTGGAATACTCCCGGAGAACAAGGCAGAAGCAAGGAAAATTCAGTACAAATCCGAACACTACCAGATGGCGGACGGGATATTGTACAGAAAATCATACCTCGGGCCTTTGCTAAGATGTGTCGATCCTGAAGACGCAAGGTATTTGATCAGAGAAGTGCACGAGGGAATCTGTGGCATACATGCCGGACCAAGAATGGTGGTAGCAAAGGTCATGAATGCAGGGTATTACTGGCCCGGAATGCATCTGGATGCGGTCAAGGAGTTGCGGAAATGCAGCGGATGTCAAAGACATGCTCCCAAAACGATGCGCCCCAAAAACGAGTTGGTGCCAGTCACCACGGCGTGGCCCTTTGAACAATGGGGAATAGACATGGTCGGACCTTTTCCCGAAGCCCCAGGTGCGGTCAAATTCATAATAGTCGCAGTCGACTATTTCACCAAATGGGTAGAGGCGAAAGCTCTCGCATCAACCACAGCCACCGTTGTCAAAAAAATTCATTTGGGAGCAGATCATATGTCGCTTCGGTTTACCCCTCAAGATCATCACGGACAATGGAACCAACTTTGCCGAAGACAACCTCCAACAGTGGTTTAAAGAACTACACATCGAGCATACCTTCTCCTCGGTCGCACACCCGCAGGGGAATGGTCAAGTTGAAGCCGTCAACAAAAGCATCGTCGATGGAATCAAGGCAAGGTTAGGAGAGAAGAGAAGAGGCTGGGTGGACGAACTACCCAGCATTTTGTGGGCACACAGGACGATGCCCAAAACAAGCAACGGGGAAACACCGTTTAGCCTGGTTTACGGGTCAGAGGCAGTAATACCAGCAGAGATAGGACTGCCGTCACCCCGAATGCTCTCGATGAACATGATCAACATTGAAGAAGAAAGGAGGATCGACCTTGACCTCCTAGAAGAGAGAAGAGAGATGGCAGCAATCAATGAAGCCAAATATAAATCGAAGCTGGAAAAATATTACAACTCCAAAGTCCGAGTCTGCATCTTCAACCCGGGAGACTATGTCCTCAGAGACAACGAGGCCTCAAATGCAGAGAGGCCCGGGAAGTTGGCTCCCAAGTGGGAGGGCCCATATGTCATCGACACCGTGCTCGGAAAGGGAGCCTATAAGCTGCGCACCATCGACAACAAAGACGTTCCTCGCACATGGAACGCCCAACAGCTGAGAAAATGTTACCTGTGAAGGAAATTCTTGTAATAGCAATGGCCAAGTCGCCAACACGTTTATGATAATACAAGAAGTGTTTGGCTATCTTTCTATCATGCAAATTTCTTTGTCATAACTGCATATATTACTTTGGGCATACACGAAAACATCAATGGCTCGACCATTAGGAAACGTTGTAGACCTCCAAGGCCTGTCACAAACGAGTGCACAGCCGGGTCAGACACACAACTAAAGCCTAACAAATGCCAAACAAATACTTCGTGCCCACATAAACACGAAAACATCGAACACAGGACAAACAAACATTGTAAGCACCCCCAAGGCTGAGCACAGCCGGGTCCACACAATAACCTGTAGATTCGATCATTTCGTAGTCACGAACCAACTTGCGCACATAAACGACAGAATAAAACGTTGTAATAAACACAACACAGCCTGTCAGCGCCATCATTCATTCGTGATACCTGAATCAAAGTAATTTACATGCACATATTATGACGATAACAAAATTCGCAGCGACGCGAAAGCATATATTAATATATCAAATGTCAAACATACCAAATTATCCAATAACACGACCGATAAAAGAAGTTATATTTGTTCACAAACATTTCAACGATTACAAGACCAAAGCAGGTCATACGCGGCACGCATGCCGGAAACCTTCATTCTGGATGACTAGAGCCAGCACCTCCGGTCGTACCACCGTCATCGCCAAGCGCCTTCTTTAACAACGCGACACCGTCCGATCTTCTAGCCAATTTGCTCGCAGCCTTAACCACAGCAAACTCCAAAGACGAAAACTCTTGTCTTTTTTCAGCATAAGCCGCACCACAGTCCTCCTTCCATAGCTCAAAGCGATGCTCTTTCTCCTTATTAGCAGCCGCAGCTCTGCCCTCGATATAACCATCCTTACGCCCGCTATTATAGCCCGCTTGCCCCAACTCAAACATGTAGTTGGCCAGTTCATGTGACTTGACAATGCGATCAGCAATCTACAATGAACACACAAATAAGGGACAATTCACAAAAGTCACAAATAAAGTGAAAGAGATTACCAGAGGCACATCGCGAGAGAGCAACCACTTGTAATCGGCCGACGTTTCCTCAGCAAGGACCTCAGAAGCTCTGCATTCGACAGTTTTCTCTTGCAAGAGACGGTCAGCAGTTTCATATTGCCTGGCAAGCTCTTCCAGTTTAGCAATACGCGCAAGATACTCCGTCTCCTTCTTTTCAAAGGCAGCACGCGCCTCTTGGGCTTCATCAGCAGCAGCAGCCTTCTCCCCAGACAAACGAGTAATAGTATCACGCTGAGATCGAAGCTCTGCATTGGTACGTTCGCACGCAGCCTCCCAGTTCTTCTGCTTATCAGCGTTGGCTTGTTTTTCTTTAGCAAGTTTCTCCTCTGCATCAGCAAGCCTCCACTCCAACCCTTTCTTCTCAGCGTTGAATTTCTCCTTCTCTTCCGCAAATAGTCTCTTATCATTCTCAAACTCCATTGTGTCCTCCCCCATCTGCTTCCACTCACGGACAATCTCCTGAGTAGTAGGGAAAAAATTAACCCCGGCTTGAACATGATCATCTAACAGTTCAAACCGACGGCGCTTCTTCTGAAACATCCTTTCAGCCGGGGGGAGGGACAACGAGTAGAAGTCATGACAATTTTCAAGAGTATCCATCCTAGAACCTTGGGTCAAGTGCCAACGGGGGACGTGCGGGAGATCGTCACAAGCAGGGTTCGTTGTGTCAAAAGAATCAGCATGAAATTTTCCAAACTGGGGGCTGCGGACAGCACCTGAGGTTGCACCACCACCATCACCCGGGGGGCGTTTGGTATATACCGTTTGATGCGGGGTAGATTCACTCACCTCTACGTCAACCTCAACATTCTTACCGCGATCACCAGCAACAATACCGCCCGCAGCACCACCTACATTACCACCACCTTCCGCAACTTGCTCAACATCCGTAGTCTTTTTCTGCCCGTCAGGAGCATCATGAGGGGGAGACAACCCGAATGCCCTCGACGGCGGAGACTCAGGAGGAGTAATCTTAGAAATATCAATCTTGTGCCCACTTTGGGCTGTTTTGACACCTGCTCCAAGACGAGCAGCACATTCAGACAAAAGGGGAACAAAATACAAATACAAGACAAGCAAAAATAAGGAGATATGCTGGAAACTGAAAAATCGAGTACCAGAAGCTTCAAAGATCTTCTGCAACAAATCAGAGGGTTTTTCAGCAAAAATACCCATGTCAATCTCTGACTCAGAAGGGGCAGGAGGATCCTCTTTTCGAAGCTTAATTTTCTTCGAGGCAAGCACAGCAGCAGCCTGCTCATCAAGTTTTCGCTTCCTATCCTCAAACATTTTTTTCTGCATAATCTCAGTTAAAGTTGCGCGGTCCTCGGGGTCCGACTCAGGGCGTTTCTCTCCAACCCCTAAACCGGGCAACGTGTCAGAAACGACAACATAATCAAGGACACGAGGAGTGTAACGACGCTTACGAGGGGTACCAGATGCAGTTCCCTCAGCTTTTTTCCCCTTCCTTTCCGGCTTATCAGCTTTTGTTTTCCTCCTCGTCTCCAACGGGTTAACAGTCTCGACCAGAATCTCCACATCTTCCTCAACAGGCTCGTTCACCGGTTCGTGCACAACCCCCTGCGCCGGACCTGCACGCGCGGAAGGAGAGGTTAGGTCTCCCAACGATCTGCCAGAACCATCACTCGAGAGAACGATAACTTCCTCTCGAATGGAATCAAATGAACCATACTCATTTTCAATCTCCTCACCTAAGGCAGTGTTCACGTAAACATTGAAACTCTCATCACTCGGATGCAGAAACCGATGGCGAATCTGATCCAACCAGGGTCGTTTTTCAGTTTTCTGTATCGCCTCAACCATTGCACCCGGAGCATCGGGATCCAAAACATTCATCAATGTGTACCCTACTGCAAAAAAAGAGGAAATAAAGCACAATACAAAAATAACACAACCAAAGGAAAAACAAAAGGGGGATATGGAACAAACGTACACTTGCCACCATAACCGTAAACCGGAACACCCAGCGGATTTTTAGGAACCCACTTCATACTCATCCCGGCACCAACCAACGCCATCTCCTCAAGCTGAACTATCGGAGTAGCCTTCCGGGTCAACTTCTTATACCAGTCCTGATTAGCAAAGTCTGCAACCACATCAACCTTTGGGATACCCTCATTCACAGATCTGTAATGCATATCCACAGGAACAACCCCCCGGCGAATAAAGAAAAAATTCTGTTTCCAGTCATGTATACCCTTTAACGGCACAGAACAAACTGGCGACACGCCGGTACGAGCACTAAAGGAGTAAAAACCATTTGTATACGTAACAGTGTAGAAGACGTTGAACATCTCAAACGTCGGATCTAACCGGTTGGCCATACAAACGAACTCAAAGTGGGTGATACGGGGGAGCCCGATGGCATTGATTTGAGATATATGGAGACCGTAACCCCTCAACACGTCAGCAGTGAATCGAGTCATCGGAAGCCTAAAATTACCCTCCCGGAAAAAAGCAGCGTACAAAGTCATGTACCCGGGAGGAGCTTCCATGGCGGTGGAACCAGCAATAGGATATTGAGCACCCCAATCAGGGAGAAAACCCATCTCCCTTACTAGATTCTGAAATTCCTCTTCTTTCCAACCAATAACCGCCTGATCTGGGCCGGGAGGAGTTTTACCCTTGTTCCTCTTTTTCTTCGAAGAAGGATTTGAAGTAGACATCATGAAAAACGGAAGGAGAAAGCAGATGAACTCAAAAGTAGAAAGAGGAAGATAAGGGGAGAAGAGAGAAACCTGGAATTCAAAATTCGAATTTTGGGAAAGTGTTGAAGAAAGAGAAACCACCATATATTTATACCCATCGCATTTAATGCGATGGGTAGTGGAGGAGTCAGGTTTTGAAAAAGCAACCAACAGGAGAGAGACACGTCAGAAGAGAGAGAAGGCGGCACCTCTTTTCCGGAAGCAGGTGAACAGACATCTGACATATCGCCGAAAAAGCAACTGATGTGACTGAAAAGGCGCCTGTTCGCCTGACATCAGACAGTCACGTCAGTCACTCCTCCCCAAGACAACAAAGCTTCTTCCTGAAGACAACACTCATAGAGCGCCAAAACCCATGCGTCATGCGTCCATTTGACTCACTTCCGCAAGGAGTCAAAACCCATGCGCCATGCGTCCATTTGACTCACTTCCGCAAGGAGTCAAAACCCATGCGCCATGAGCCATGCGTCCATTTGGCTCAATTCCGCAAGGAGTCAAAAACCATGCGCCATGCGTCCATTTGGCTCACTTCCGCAAGGAGCCAAAACCCATGCGCCATGCGCCATGCGTCCGTTTGGCTCAGTTCCGCAAGGAGTCAAAAACCATGCGCCATGCGTCCTTTTGGACCACTTCCGCAAGGAGTCAAAACCTATGCGCAGGACTCCATGTGCCGTGTGCTAATCAGGGGCAAATCTGTGAGAAAAACCATAAAAAAACCCCACATCATAACAAACACTACCTTCATAAGTCCAGAATCCCTCCTAGACGATCAACTCACCTAGAAGGCACACTGGACTGGGGGGACTTGAAGAGGTATGGTCCCAATTCCTTGCCAACATGGCAAGGACCATACCACTTTCTCCATCCTACATGGCGTTGACATCAACCGTATCATCCAGAAGCTTCTAGAAGCTTCTGGAAAATATCCAGGTGACACCAAAGATGCTCCATCCGACATAAAAGACAACACGTGTCACCAGCCATCAAGCGCCAAGTGGACCTGCAACAGGTCAGGGAGCAGCCCGACAACATCAGTACGATGTTTCCAAATTAGACAAATGCAGGCGCGCCACGTGTACCACTACACTGACCGCAGCAGAGGAGACCAAGGGGATATTCCCCTTGGTCGGACAGCTGGCGCGCGTCTACAGCTGGCATCGCTGCCCCTCCCTCTCTCACCATCCGGCTATAAATAGAACCCTCCATCATTCAGGTAAAGGGACCTGGCTCTCACTATTCTCACGCTTAACACACACTGATTATTCTTCCTCGGAACAATACTTATTCTCACGCCGGAGCCTGGTTAAGAGGGAAACCCCCATATTCCCCTCTTAACGAGACTGACGGTTTGCTGTTTTGCAGGAACGGACCATCTTACGAGTAGGAAGAGAGATTGAACCCACAAGAGAAAGACCCCCACAGATTAACCATAGTGTTAGACTGTGTTTCATCAGTATCCAACGGGAAAACAGCAATCTCAAACTCAAAGCCAACATGAAAGCCCACATATAAAGCAAAATCTCCAGCTCGTTTTCTTCTTTGTTTAAAATTAAAACTGAATATCAATTTTGTTAAGAGATATGTAACTTAAATGTTTTTCAAAGGGAATGTCAAACTTCGAGTGACAAGCCATGTCAACAACAATGTGACTACGCCAACGTTTTTCCACCACTACAGCCTAGCTAATCTTTCAAAAAATTTCTTATATAGGTCTTTATGATATTTGTTAACATGAATGAAAAATAAATAAGCAAACAAAAATGATATAAAAAAGAACGTTCATTTTTAAAAAGTATAAATTGAGTACATGAAAATGTTCATGTATATTCATTATGTAGAAATACACGTTAGTTAACATACAATACTTATAATTTTAAAAACATTAGTTTTTTTCATGATTTTCTATTTCACAACATAGATTATATTTTTCATTTTAAGATATACAAACATGTGATTTTCCGGTATAAGTTTAAACAAGTGGAGCCGAACCAACTTCAGGTTAGCATCGAGCTCAAAGTTAAACAAATTACTAAATGAGTTGGCTTGACTTGGTTATCTTAACAAGCTAAAATTTTGAGCTCGTGATAGTTGAGTTGTTTTAAAGCCGAATTGTAAAAAATGATACTTTTGACTTTATGTATGGATTCAAATTTTGTTCAAAATACATATCCAACCTTTTGATATTTGAGTATAAGGCTTATACTAAGCTGGAATATATTTGTGTATTAGAGTACTGGAATGATACTAAGAAGTTGAACTATTTGGGCACTTAGGTTAGGATTGTGTGAGAAATAGTAGACTAATTGAGAAATTTGAGAATCATTCTGAACCATACATTTTCACTAAGCAAAAAATACAAAAAAAAAAAAGTGTAAAAAAACACAACCTTTTTTTTAGAAAAATTAGAGCTTTTTCTATAAGATTTTTTTTATGAATTTATACACATATGTATATCGTTAATCTTTTAACTATACATATGTGTATATTGTCAATCTTTTAACTATACATATATGTATGTATATACATGTTTAAAATTGAAAAATAAGTGTTGTAAATTTATGATTGAGGTGAATGATTTAGGTTTAGCTTTAGGGTTTAACATTAAGGGTTAGTTTTAGTGTTTAGTATTAGTATTTAATGTTTAGCTTTAAGGTTTAGTTTTAGTGTTTAGCATTAGTTTTAGTGTTTACTATTAGTATTTAGGGTTTAGCTTTAGTGTTTATGGTTTAGAGATATTTGTGGTTATTGTTCACTGAGCCGGTCTCAGTGCCGCTAGAATGAGCTCAATCAACATTCGTTTGACCCGATTTTCTACACTTCTTAGGTTAAGGATATATATTTTTCATAGGGTTAAGTTATTCTACAAACATTCTTAATTGTAAGAAAATGTGTAAGAATGATTTATAGAGTGACAAATGTCTAATAACCTAGGGTTAAGTTTTCTTACAATTAAGAATGTTTGTAGAATAACTTAACCCTATGAAAAATATAGAGTGACAAATGTCTATTAACCTAAAACTTAAACCCACCCTACCACCACCCAAAAACCTAAACCCCCACCCACCCCACCACCACCCAAAAACCTAACCCCCCCACCCAAGCTAAATGCTAAAAACTAAACCCCAAAAAAAACCCTAAAAAAATCTTTAAAAAAACACAAAAAAAATAATATTTTTTATGAAAAAATCGCTACTTTTAGTAGCCAATTTTTTTTAGAATTTTTTAATAACGAAATGTAGTGATGTTTTGATAAAAAAATATTAAAAAAATTATGTGTTTTTTAGATTTTTTTTAGGTATTTTTGGTTGTGTTTATATTGGTTCTCGCAATAAAGAGTGGTTCCTAACGGATCTTTCTCCTATTAATGTATTTATAAATGAAATAACTACTAAAGGATTATTAAATTTGCTAATAAACTAATACTTGCGTGAGAGATGAAGCGGAGATGAATAAAGAAGATACGAGAGCTGTAAGAATCGAGTAAATTTGCTAATTGTTTTGTATTTGGGTCATTAATGTAAACGTTGTAATTTTTTTTAAATTGACTTTTAGAATAGTTATATCAGCTATGAAAGAAATTTTGAATGGGCCAAAGAACACGTTGGTTCGCTATTTTTTAGCTTACTTTATAAGACCAATTTTCAATAGTCCAGTTTTAATAATCACACCAATCCACCACCGAAATTAATAGCCCAGTTTCTACTTAAGAGAAGGCCCATTGGATTTGGTCAAGGAATGAATCATAGATCTTTACTGATAAAATTAATACGCTTGATTTACGATAGAAAAATTACATAAGAATGACAGGTAAACGGTTAACAAGGAATGAATGAATTCAACCGTATTTGCAAGATTCATTTTTTGTCATAAAAATCTAGGGTTTGAACTCTTGTGTTGGACTCTCGGCTTAGTAGCCCGAGTACTTGAAGCATTTCTTTAAAGATATACAAAACACAATATTCTAACAAAATTAATCTCATGTACGATTATAGGAAGTAGCCTTCAAATAATTTAACCATTGTCAACTCCGAAACCAGATCTATCTCATTAAGGGTATCAAAATAACTTCTTTTTTTGTTACAATTCCTTTAACTACACAGTTGGCGAAAATTTAGGTAGTCAGACTATAAAAAAATGACAACATTATATACCTATAGCTTGTAATAAAAAAACTTACTAGCCAGATGAATAACCAGCTCCCCTTGTTATGCTGAAGTTTGTTGTATATCCATACCACTTTTCTTATTACATGTTTAGAATTGCATTTTCTATGTACATGTTTATTTATCTATTATGGGATAAAAGCAAATAAAGGTCATATTGATATTGCAAACTCCACACCACTTGTTAACACTGTCAACTTGCACCAAGTATTGTGGAGGAAACAAGAGTGTGTGACAACTAGTCTTGAATCCATGACAACCCAACCACTTCAGTAATTGTAACTGCGTTAGAATATGCTTTGGCTTTTAGCGGGTGTTAGCTAAATGCACTCCCATCTCTTTTAATTTTACTGGTTGTATTCTCTCCTGAAGTTTGTAAATAAATACAATTAACCCTTGTATTTTCTATTTTTTGAAAATTTGTATTAGGAAATATCACTATTTTTTAGGGGTTTATCTACTTGCCATAATTTGAATATTTAGATACATACATAACGATTCTAGGGAAGAAATTGAAAGAAGGAGATTAAGAGAGAGCTTGAAAAAACAATTTTTTTCAACTTTGATTTTCATCATAGTTCTAATTGGTTGAGTGTTCTTGGTATGTATTCTAACTAAAAGATCAACTATATTCTTTTGATTTGGAAAACGTCTCTCATCTGCAAAATTCCTCTAGCAAATACATGAAAAGTGTTCGTATTGTGCCACTTCACGTGAACATACGAAAAAGATCCACGTCATATGTAATTCATCAAAAGTGTTTGTATTGTGTAAAGTTCCTCTACCAAACACATTCATCATAATAATAATAAGAGAAAAATGCCCGGATAGTCCCTGTGGTTTCGCATTTTTTCACCTATAGTCCCTATCTTTCTAAAACTACTTGAATAGTCCCCAAGTTTTCACGTTTTGTTCTCGGATAGTCCCTGGGTCTAACTTCAGTTACTTTTCTCAGTTAAGTGGGTGTTGAAATGACCAAAATACCCTTTCCTTAAAAGGCCAAACCATAGGGACTATCCGGGCATCTTCTACATTTTTAGAGAAAAACCCCACCACCACACTTTCCGGCGAACTTTTCCGGCGACTTTAAATCTTGAACGCGAGTTATTCCGGCACCGCCGCCTTTCCGGTGAACTTTTCCGATGATAAAGAAAACTTATCATCACTTATCATTTGAAACCCTAGATCTAAACACACATATAACCGCACACCACCTCTCTGCTCTCCCTCTCTCGTGAATTTCCGGCGACTAGAGCCGCATTTCGGCGAGCTCCGGCGGCTCTGTTTGACGGCAACGAGTACCCCTCCAATCATCTCTCTCTGATTTTGTTTGAAGACGGGCACATCGGCGTGGATTCCGACACCCACACACCTCCATCCTCTTTCTCTGGTACACCACCCCCTCGTCATCCCTCTTTCTCTGTCAATTTATTGTCGGTCACCGGAGCCGGCTCTCTAGGGCACTCCGGCGAAGATCATCGCCACGCACACCCCACACCCCGAATCTTTCTCTTTCTATACACACAAACACACACCCGTCTGGAACTTGCAAGAGAGACCGAAGTGAGAGAAAATCAGAGGGAGAGAGAGACGTCGGAGGGGGGAGGAAAACGGTGGACAGCTATGGTGTCTTGATGTCAAAGGCAGACGAGTTGCAGGAATTTTTCGGGCGGCGTCGGAGTTCCACCGCTGATGTTGATGATGATTTATTGTCGCCGGAGAGTAGATCTGAACCCTGCGACTTTTCATTTTTTGTCGGCTACAAACTCGTTACTTCAATCAGATTCGCCGGAGTGATGGTGAAACCTGCGACTTTTCGTGTTTTTGTGACAGTGGTGACATGGTGGTGATGTTGAGCTTGGTGGCGTGGTGGGAATGTTGAGAGTGTGGTGGTTGTTGGTGGTGGCGGTGAAGGTTCAGTGAGAGTGGTGGTGATGGAGGTTTGGTGAGAGTGGTGGTGTGGTAGTGATGTTGAGAGTGGTGTAGGGTAGTGGCTAATGGTGGTTGGCCGCCGGAAAAGTTCACCGGAAAGACGGCGGTGCCGGAATAACTCGCGTTCAAGATTTAAAGTCGCCGGAAATTAATTTCGCCGAAAAAGTTCGCCGGAAAGTGTGGTGGTGGGGTTTTTCTCTAAAAATGTAGAAGATGCCCGGATAGTCCCTATGGTTTGGCCTTTTAAGGAAAGGGTATTTTGGTCATTTCAACACCCACTTAACTGAGAAAAGTAACTGAAGTTAGTCCCAGGGACTATCCGAGAACAAAACGTGAAAACTTGGGGACTATTCAAGTAGTTTTAGAAAGATAGGGACTATAGGTGAAAAAATGCGAAACCACAGGGACTATCCGGGCATTTTTCTCTAATAATAATAATAATAGTAATAATAATAATAATAATAATAATAATAATAATAATAATAATAATAATAATAATAATAATAATAATAATAATAATAATAAGAGTTATTACTTGTTAGCAAATTCTTTTATTTATAATCAAATAAAATGGAAACAATTTAATTAAAATGTTCGGTGGTTTTGGAATCGGAACATGTTCAGATGCTTCATGTAGTGGGCCACTCGAAGGCCTACAAGACGTGTTTTGTTCTTTCTATATCTGTTGTTATTGTTATCTTGGGAAAGTAGGAGTGCAACTTCAATTCAAGTTAGACTAAGTGTAGTGGGGCGACCTGGGGGTGGGAGTCGCCCCATATCGCCTGGAACACCGCCCCCGGGGGCGACTTGGGTGGCGACCCCCCCTTGCCCAACCTCTTCTCGTCGCCCATTCAACACACAAATCAAACATATAGCCGTTATTCCAACGGATATATTGAGTAAATTTTATGTTTTTTTTTTATTAACCAAATTACTATATATATATATACATCTACTATACAACACAACCCACTCTAAAAAAATACAACACAACACACTATAAAACTACATTCTTTCAACATAACCATTTTGTTTTTTTGGAACCACAAATGGAGTTCAACGTCCCTTCGTCATCCTCGTCCGACGACGATACAACTTCATCTAGTTCTTATGAATTTGAAGAAGCCATCAACGAGGCGGTAATGACAACGATCAATTTAATGGTTCACGTTGCTAGCGAGGACAATGAAACGGATGACCCACTGATTAGAAGAAGAAATTACATTATGCGGGATCGTGCCGCAGGACAACAACGGCTGATGCAAGACTATTTCGGGGAGGAGCCGGTATATGACGCGAAGATATTTAGACGTCGCTTTCGCATGAGTAAACGTCTATTTACCCGTATTACAAACGACATGGAGGAAGATTATGATTATTTCAAACAAAAGTATGACGCTCGTGGGTATCTTGGCTTTACTTCGTTACAAAAGTGTACTGCGGCCATCCGACAACTTGCATATGGCACAAGCGTTGATTCATTTGACGAGTACCTGAGAATGGCTTCCAAGACTGCGCGAGACACACTCATACACTTTTGTAAAGGTATATTTAGTAAATTTTGTTTTCAAATTTTTTATATATTTAACTTTAGCGTCAATTTTTTTATATGTTACTGTCAATGTTCGTATGCATATTTAAATTAAATTTATATAGGTGTGATTGAGTTGTATGGGCCGGCTTATTTACGACGTCCGACTTGGAGTGATCTCCAAAGGATGTACGAAGTGCATGAGCACGTTCACGGTTTCCCCGGTATGATCGGTAGCATGGACTGCATGCACTGGAAGTGGGAACAATGCCCTACCGCTTGGCGTGGTACACATACTAGAGGCGACATTCGCAAACCGTCGTTAATATTGCAGGCGGTTGCATCTTATGATCTTTGGATATGGAATGCATATTTTGGTCAACAAGGTTCTCACAACGACATCAACGTGTTTGAGTCTTCGCCGGTTCTCGAAGAGATTATAAACGGGTTGGCACCAACTTCAGCGTTTTATGCGAGCGATAATTACTACAAACGCGGATATTATTTAACTGACGGTATCTATCCGGAGTACGCAACGTTCGTAAAGACGTTCACCGAGCCTATTGATCTTAAAAGAAAATATTTCACGAGAAAACAAGAATCAGCAAGAAAAGATATCGAGCGAGCGTTTGGAGTTCTTCGAAAGCGATGGCACGTCATCAATTATCGAGCAAGATACTGGACAAAGGAAAAAATGCATGACGTCATTTACACATGCATTATTTTGCATAACATGATATTGGAAGACGAAGACAAAGCCATTTGCCAAGATTACAATGAGAATGACCCTTCATTGTTCCCGGAGTATTGGACACAAGAAGTATCATCGGAGACACGACTCGAGAACATAATGGATATAAAGAATAGACAGAAACACACCATGCTTATGTATGACTTGATCGATCACCTATGGGACAACAAACAACCAGGATACGAGGCGGAACTCGTTAACGAGGATGAAGGAGATAACGAGGATGAAGATAATAACAATGTAGTCGACCTCGACCTAAACGAGTACGTTAGTGACGATGAGTAGTAGATGTGTATTGAAGTAATTTTTTTTTTAGTTGATGTATTTTTTTATTTTGGTTGAAGTAATTTTTTTTTTAGTTGATGTATTTTTTTATTTTGGTTGAAGTAATTTTTTTTATTGAAGTATTAGTTTTTATTTACTTTGATCAATACTTTTATAAAAAAATAGGATTTTTTTATATCTTTTACATAAAAAAATCAAAATTAAATGGGTGCCACGTGTCGCAAGACACCCCACCCAGCAAGGTTGCCCCACTACCCCTTTTTTGGTCAAAATCCTCTTATGTGACGTGGCGCCACGTGTCACAAGACGCCCACTCAAAAGGTTGCCCCACTACACTCAGTTACCAGTTCACATTGTGGGTCATCATTTTCTATGTATCTTAAATGTAAGTTTATATAATTGTTATAGATATTTTTTAAAGTTATAACTAACGAATAATTATAAAAAAAAAAAAAAGAATCATCTTTAACCCTCGACATTCCAGTGTTGGTTACGATATATATTATCGGGTCGCTAAAGTCCTGGGGTTCATATATGATTGACCCATTCTCAATACATTTATGTATACATATGATGTTTAACGTTCCTCCGCGTGTATAGATTGACTTGACCTTCACTCTATACGTGGAGCATCGACTTCATGGGCTTTCTAGTGTTCAGAATACGCGTTACAGATTCACATATTATGCAAAAATTAAATTCTTTACAAATTGACAGATTAATTTTAATTTGTTTTTAACAAACCTTTTTAAAATATAAACATGAAAATATAAAGTACAACAATCTTTTTGTTGTTTTTGAAATGAATGATGTAATTTGTTTGGTATGTCGAAGGCTAGATGCATCACAATCATTCCTCTTAACATCTAGTTGGAACTTGCAAACTAAGGTCACGAAACAATTTATTTAATTTTTATGTATTTACCTACGGAGAGGATATATAAAAAATTATTAAATAATTGGTAATGCGGATTTATGAATTATAAAACCAATATTTTGATTTTTGAGATAAAATACAGTAGAATCAAGATTTCGTTCCTAAGGCCATCCGTAGTCATAAAGCCCATTGTGGGGCGTTATGCGACACGTGTCGTGCCACGTCACACGGGGGCTTTATGGGGCGTTATATCACTAGAGCCCGTAGTCATAAAGCCCCTACCCATCATTACCTAATTAATAATTTTCAATTTTATTAATTAATTATAAAAAAACCTTGCTTAAATTTGATTGGTCCAAATTTTGAAAACTTCCCCCATACAAGCGCTATATAGATCGCGCTCCCCCCCTTTTTTTGCCTCATAACGCCGCCCGTAGTGGTGTGCCAGGCGTTATGAGGGCGTTATAGGAGAAAAGGGCGCCATATAAAGCCCCACTACGTATACCCTAATAGGTAATGTCAATTTATGAATTATAAAACCAATATTTTAAGATAAAATATATTAGAATGTTTTGAAGGGTTGTTTTTAGGTATTTTATAATGAAAAAATTGGTTTGGTTTAATTAATGGGTTTATGAACGATGATGTCACGATGCTTGATATTTTGATGCATGTTAGACCACCCGTAGTGGGGCGTGGTTTTTAAAAAAAAATTGAAAAAAAACGCCATAAAACGCCCCCCCCCCCCCCCCCCCCATTATACTAGGCGTTTTTGGGCGTGTTTTTTGAAAAAAATACCTTTGGCGTTTTATTTAAAACGCTTGGCACATACTTGACCGGCCAATCACCTTTGAGCATGTTCTGACAACTTTTGACTTTTGAATAATGCCCCATATTTCGTGTGTGTGTCTTCAACATATAGGGACGAAATATGTAAATGGCCAATGGGAGACTTCCAAGTGTAAGGTGCCATTTCTCTCTTTTTTTTTCTTTTCCCTATAAAAAAATAATTGTTTATTGATTAGAAGGGGCGTTATTGGAATAATGCCCCACTACGCCACTTTTGCAATAATGCCCCATGTTGACTGGGATGACACGTGTCGAATAATGCCCTATGGTGGGGGCATTATTTTGTTCCACCACTACACATGTTCTTATGAATATTGTAGGGTTCGATTTATTTAATGGATTTATGCATTGAGTTGAATTTATCTTTTTTATATTAACATGCAGCAATATAATTTCCTAATCCCTTTAGCCTTTTAACAGAAGATGAAAATGCATCTCTTTTTAACAGTGGTATGCATATTAACATACTATATTTGGTTCATGAAACTTTGTGTTTTTTTAGCGATTTGTTATGAAATATTATAGTATTGTTTTGGAAGAGCAACAAGTAGAGGAATTGAGGAAATATCATTAAAATGGTATTAGATTTGGAAAATATATAAATAGTCATTTAATTATTTCATTAAGGGTAAATTAGTAATTTAATAAAAGTAACTCTAACGAAGAGGATAATAAAATGTAATATATATGGTTTAGGAAGAGAAATATGTAATAGATTTTATGGGTTGAGTTAATATGTAATAACGGATCTTAGCATAAGGAAATATGTAAAAAAACCCTTATTTTTTAATTCAATAGCTAAGATGAAATTTGTAGAAAAAAAAATTAGGTGTAAGAGCATTCTTGAATTACTACTTAATTTTGACTTTTTACACTCCCCCTTCCTTGCAAAATTTTTAAACGTTTATAACATTTTTATACAACATTATTTATTAAAAAATGCACCATAAAATTGACTATATTTTTTTTCTTAAAAATAATACTATATTGCTATATAGAAAATTGCAACTGAAAAAAACAATAAAAATTGTGTTGTATTTCTATGTTGTATAATATTTTTGTGTTGGATGTTTTGAGCTAAATTTTTACGCTGTACTTTTTGTACTGGATTTTTTATGCTAATTTTTTTTTTGTGTTATGTCTTTTGTGTTGTATTTTGAGAAAAAAAAAATGGTGAAAGTTTAAGTTTTAAGACCAACTGGCCTTTAATCCTAGTTATAAGGAGCATCACATGTCATCTCTACAGTCATTCTTTGACTACTTAAGCAAAACCCACTATTGAAGACCCCCCGTTCTATTCCATTGTGTGAAACGATCACTACCTAATTTTGGCATATGAGTGAAATTTTGGTAATAGCAATTGTCACTCAACTTTTCTTGTTTACCAAATCATTGGTTGATTCGTTGTTGATTGCTCAACTTTTCTCGTTTTGAAAAATCTTTAGTTAATTGCTCTAGTTTTGACATTTGGTTAAATCACTCAACTCATTCGGTTCCGCCAAGTTTAACAATTGAGTCGTAGGTTTGAGGAGTCAATAAGATCAATTCAGTCTGTTCTGCCAAGTTTGCTCGATTCAGTTAGTTCTGCCAAGTTTGCTCGATTGAGTCGCAAGTTTGAGCAGTTAATAAGCTCGACTCAGTCGTTGCAAAGGGTGGATTGATCTTAAATCACTATTGAATTTGGGGTTCGAGGGTTTGGGGAATCAAGGGTTTAACAGTTAAATTAAATGAAAATATATATTATGAGTAAAGTCCTTTTTGAGTCCCTGTGGTTTGTGTATTTTAACCATTTGAATCCAAAAATTAAACTTGTCTTAATTTGAGTCCCTGTGCTCTCTAATTTTAACCATTTGAGTCCCTGTGGTTTGTGCATTTTAACCATTTGAATCCAAAAACCAAATGTTTCTAATTTGAATGTTGTTTACATTTTGGATTCAAATGGTTAAAATTAGAAACCACAGGGACTCAAATCAAGACAAGTTTAATTTTTGGATTCAAATGGTTAAAATGCATAAACCACAAGGACTCAAAAAGAACTTTACTCATTATGAGTAAAATAAAATATAAACGTTTGTATTAATCATGATTCATGAAGAAGTGAAACAAAAAATACTTTCTTGTTATATTGAATTTTTTTTTGAAAGGAGAACTTCATTAAAAACCGACCAACTCGAAAAAAACGAGCGGCCAAAACAACACAAACCAACTAAACAAATTTACACCAATCTTCCCATGAGACATCTATACATTTCGATCTATTCTTAAACCAAAGGAACCTGAGCGTTCTAATCGAGCAGAAAACCTCCTCTACCTTCGGAACTTTAGCACTAAACACTAACTCATTCCTAGCTTTCCAAATCATCCAGCAAGCAATTATAACAATGCCCTGATACGCCAGTTGATTCTTCCCTTTCAACCCACACTTGTTGTATTGAAATTACAATCACCTTTTAGAACAATGAAACTCAAACTGTGAAGTTATAAATGCTATATTAATACCATGTTTTTTTTCTTTATTAAGGTACTAAATTAAATGTTCTACATGTATAAAAA
>JARYGA010007029.1:0-24705 GCA_030545235.1 Helianthus tuberosus
AAAGTTTTGAAACCCTAAAACTCATGGACGATTGAGTCAGTGGATTAAAGTTTTATAAAAGTTTGTTTAAAAATCACAAGAACACTTATTTTTGGAAAGATCATAATATGTTAAGTGTAGATCTAAAAGACTACACATTCTTAACAAGAAACAAGTTCACCATGATGTTTCATATGAAGAAATTAGTATATGTTGTTGGTGATTATTGTTTTGGTGTTGAAAAGAAAATAAACACATGTTTTGAAAACATAGGAAACCTCCATTTTTAGGGGAAACTATGTCAAAATTTTATAATTTTTATAAAATTTTGACACTTAGAAAAATATAAGTTTTGGTGAAACTTATTCCTTAAAAATTCACCTAAAAATATTTACCAAGGTTTCCCTAATTTTTGTGTAAAATTACAAGTCAAGAAATGGTGATTTCTTCAAGTTAAAATTAATATTAAGTATGTATATTTTTAGGGAATGTATATATATATATATAGTGATCACCAAATTTTGTGCTAAGTGTATATTATGAGTATTATGTGTAGTAGTGTATTAGGACTTGAAAATACACTAAATACTCCTAAGGAATAAAAATACAAAAATACACATACAAAATACATGGGCAAATACAAGAAAATATATTTCTTCACATATTATTTAACTTGGACAAGTTATGAACTAAAAAATATATTTTTGGACAAAAATATATAACCGATACCAAGTATTGGAATTTATACAAAAATCGGGTGGATAACAAGAATAACCATATATATATATATATATTTTTAAATGACAAAATATATATAATTCATACAAATCTTAAAAATATATTATTTTTAAGAAATATAACTCTGGAAAGTAATAAAAATCAAAGTATTGATTTTGGTGAATGATACAAAATACACAAGTATTTACATAAAATACAAGTATACTTTCCTAAGAATACTTGTACAAAAAAAAATAATATTAGAAATATTATTTCACAAAATACTTATACTTATTTTTGAGAAAATAATATAAGTAACATACATGAAGAGTTAAAAATATAAATTATTTTTAACAACCTATTACCTCGAAAAGTATACATAAACAAAAGATGGTGACTTGTGCTTGCGTAATACAAGTCCAGGGACTAACATTAATAGAACACGTATAGGTCACGACGCTACCGGTGAAGTTTACGATGCAGGAAATGCAAAGTTGTGAGTTCATGTCCCCATTTTTAAACTTTTACTTGTTTTCTAAACTTGGGGAAAATACATGTGTTATGGTATGTTGAATACAAAAAAACTAAGGAATGATACTTTGGGTCATGTCACGAATAGGGTGCCATAAGCACCATTAATCAGTTACATACCAAGACCGCGGAACAAAAGGTTAGATCTAATGGGTTTCAGGCAACCACACTCTTGGCCACTCTTTTACCAAGCAGTGCTTTTGTGTCTCTAGTCGTGAATTGACAGTCGTGAATCAACAACTAAAAATGCCTATGGTTGGGATGCTTCCTATGTCGTTACATATGTTAGTGGCCTCACGAACCATTAGCGATCTCCTATTCCTTATATTTACATTTATACTTATTTTCATACAATTACATATCATGTTTTCCATAACGAATGCTTAAATGTTTTCACAAATCTGCATGAATTCACACCAACATTATGTTGACGATTTTCCAAAACTCACATGTATTTCAGGTAACTAAAGTGGATGTACGTATAGTCTTACTCTTGCTCAGGGATGTCGTTTATGTTCTTAGCTATGTTGTGTCAAGACTCCGATGCCTGTTTTTGTGGGAATTGGTTATTATATTCCATCCTATGTGGGATATAAGAATCAAAACCTTGTCGTGCGTCTTTAAATAAAGTTGTGAACTTTTCAGACAATATGTTATCTTGTGATGTAAACACTTAACTTATGTTATGTTTTAATTATGTAATGTTATTGGCATTTGGAGTTATTTTACGAGCATGTAGTATGTTTACCAGTCGTATGCAATGAGAACCTTTCAGGATCACACCTCATGCTTCCGCCTTAGAAAGGGGTGTGACAGAATACAGAAAAGAGAGGATTAGATGTCAGCTTAGATTTCAAATGGATGATGTGTTATAGACCTACTCACTACTCAACTAGCTGAAACAATCAAACAGTTGGCCAATAGACCCCAGTCCCCAAACTCATCACAAATAACACTTATCCCTAGAAAGCCATCTGATCCACAAATACTAAAGTGGAAGTCATCCTCATACACCCACGTATTGACTTTGCTCAGATAAGATGGTAATGTTGAAAAGATATCAAGGAAGGATGCATATGGTCTGAATGCAGATGACCTTCAAGATCTATTGAACCTTCAATTGATTAGGGATGAAGAAGACATAGATTCCTTAGATTTTGAACTTCAATTCAAAGGTCAAATCAGGGAACTGTTGATGAGGAAATAAAGATCAGAAATAATGAAGGGTTTTGGCATCATGTGTTCTAGGGGGAGATTGTTGGCTCACGTGAAACTTCCTTGAGAATAGATGATACAAAGCCAAAACTGCTCTGCAACAACCGATCCTTAATAAATAGTGCTTTGAATTCTAGTCCCTCCAATGGCAAATATATCTAACAACTGATGGCTCTAAGGTCTGTTAAATGCAAAAGCTCTGATGAAGTGTAAAGACTGTTGAAGACTAAACCACTGAAGAAGTCAAAGATCTGTTGGAAGTCAAAGGACTGATCAACCTTTGTGGAAAGCACTGCTAAAGCTACATCTGCGGTTGAGCGCATCAGAAGATAGCATCAACATCACTTTAGTAATCAGTGTTTAATGTAACCGTGTTTTGTATTAAGCAGTGTTTAGAGTCAGTTAGTATTGTTAGATGTCACTGTCTAGGTGACGTCAGCCAAGATGCCACAGTGGTTAGGATAGTACTAAAAATAGACAGTGCATGTACTGTTCTATTAGATCACTTCTCACACACTTACATTTTGTACAAACAATCACTGTGATCTCAGGCTGATTGGGAGTTGTAATTCATGCATACATGAATCTTTTGTGTATTCAAATCATTCAACAAAAGTATACATGATGAAAGCATTTCTTCCCTTGTTTGTGTTATAAAGTTTTTCTTCATTTCCGCTACAATTGTTCATTTGTTTATCATTTCCATTAATCATTTTATAAAACAACAAAAACAAGTAAACTCAGATCCTAACAAGAACTGGTAGGAAGTTTCCAGGGTTGCATGGGAATTTGAAGGTTGGGTTGGATAAATCAAAGATTAAGTGTTATAAGTGTAACAGGATTGGTCACTTTGCTAGGGAATGTAGGAGTCAAAACAGTGATCCTATTATCACTCACCCTAGTTCAAGACCTCAAAACACCCAAAACATTGTTCATTAATCCCAATATACCCCTGCTCCTCAAATGCAAAACACTGCTCATTTTGCACACACTGTAAACACTGTTTCTGTCCAGTATGTCCAAACCACTGTTCCTCAAATCCAATATTTGCAAACATCAGCACCCCAGGTCCAAGTGCAAACTGCACCACAAGCTGCACAAACATCTGCTCCAGCAGAAGCCTCTTTACACAAGGCTTTGTTGATTGGAGTGGCTTACCTAAGGACTTAACTGATGAAAATTTTGCCCTAGTTGTTAATTCTGATAAATTTTGTTTTATGGCATTAGAGACAATACCTGAAGGGCTTGAATCTGAGGAAGTGGAGTCAAATCTGAGGAGGTAGAAGAAAACGCTGAAACAAATGTTACTGCAAAAATTGTTGGTGAACAGATGTTAGAAGAAACGGTTGATGAACCTCTGTTGGAACCTCTGGCTGACCCATGGGATTCCAGTGTGTGTGATGGTGAATGTGATTGTGCCATGATGGCTGCTGCTAAGATATCACCTCAAGTATTAAAAGACTTATGTTCAAATAAATGCATTATTGCTTTTGCTAACATAAAAGAGGTGAATGAAAACCTTAGAAAAAGATCTTAAATGGTAAAGTACAATTTGAGAAAACTTTTAAAGAGTTAAAATCCAAATTGTTTGAAAAGGAAAGTGAAATCAGTAGCTTAAAACATGAATCAAGCATAATCAAAGATCAACTCCAAACAATGGTAGAAAAATACCAAATTTGCAAAAAGGAAATTGAGTCTACCCAAATCACTTGTGAAAAGTTGGTAGAATCTTTTAAAGGTTATGAGTTGATGCTTGAGAAGCAGATCAAAAGCAATGTGAAATTTGGCATTGGATTTAGGAAAAATGACCAAATTTATAAAAACACTGTTGTAAATGAATCTGGCTTAGTTGAAGTAATACCCACAAATTTGGCTGGTCAAGAGATAAAAGTCACTGATAAAAATGGAAAGAAAATTGTTTTAGAAAAAACAGAGGGATCCTCAACTTTTGAGGAAATTGAAAAATATCAATTCAGACCCACTTGGTCTGATGAATGTGACATCCTTGAAAATTTTAAGCCAATGGATTTTTCCATAATTGAAGGTGTCAAAGCACCCAAGGTCAAAATCATTCCTTTAAAAGACATCCCGGCAGAGGTTACAAACTCTGTTGAAAAGGAAGTTGAAAAAGGAAGAGAAAAAAAAATCAAAAACCTGTTTTGCGATTTCTGTGAAAAGAAAAATCATGCTACAAAATATTGTTTTCTTCTAAAAGCATATGACATTAACAAAACAAGTGTGATTGTGCTTGCACCTCATTGCACAATTTATGGAAAAACAAATCATCAAACTTAACAGTGTGTTTATCTTAAAACTTTTGAAATCAAAAGAAAATAGATCAAATAAAAAACACTAGAGAATCCACAAAAACCAACCTCCAAAAACTAACAGACCTTTGTCCCTGTCCTAACACCTGTTACAAAACAGCTGAATGCAACCTCTGTTCCCAGAGAGGTTCAAGTAACAGATGCTCCACCTACAAACAAATTCCCAAGGGGACATGGTCAACCACCATACCAAAAGGTCCCTCATAGTTATGAAGCCTACAAAAGGCCTTCTAAACCAAAAATGAATAGGCATCCTTATGGTTATCATCATTTGACAAGAGATGGTCCTCAGCAGTGGTTACAAAAATCTATCCAAACATCTTACCAAACCATTGTCCATTCTCCTGGACTTAAGACTGACAAGTCTGTGACCCCATCCAAAGCCATCCTGGCTTTGGAGACTCACCTTAACTAATTTGTTACTTTATGTGTAGGGAGCTTCTGCATGCTTAGATAGTTTATGGTATGTAGATAGTGGAGGCTCCAGGCACATGACTGGATATAGAGCCCTACTCAAAGATTTCAAAAAAACATGGAGGGGGTGATATATCCTTTGGTAACAATTCAAAGGGGAAGGTGTTGGGGTCAGGGACTATTCAGGCTGGGAAACTCAAGTTTGAAAATGTCAATCTTATTGACAATCTTAAATTTAACCTCCTTAGTGTTTAACAAATAAGTGATAAGGGCTATGGGTCATTCTTCACTAAGGAAACTTGTAAGATTGTTGGGCTAGAAGTGGTTAAAAAGATTAAGGAAATCATAGCCTGGAGCAAAACACAACTTGTTGCTCATAGGAGTGGCAATGTGTATGTGGTTGATATGTTGAAGGATAATCTAATGTCTGATGTCTGTCTGTCCTCAGCTACCTATACCAAAGAGACAGAACTATGGCACGGGAGACTTGGACACACAAATCTTAAAGCTATCACCACACTATCAAAACATGGCCTTGTGAGAGGTCTCCCACCAAAACTTTTTACTTGTGATGAGCATTGTGTTTCCTATTTAAAAGGTAAACAACATAAAAGCTCATACACGTCCATTGAAGAGTCCAAAACAACCTAGTGCTTACAAATGTTGCACATGGACTTGTTTGGCCCTGTAAAAATCATGAGTCTGAAAAAGAAAAGATATTTTCTTGTTATTGTTGATGATTTTTCAAGGTTTACTTGGACTTACTTTTTACACTCTAAGGATGAGACTACAGGTATTTTACAAAACTTTGTGAAACAGGTTGAAAAGCAATTTGATATGCCAGTGAAAGTATTTAGAAGTGATAATGGAACAGAGTTTAGAAACAAGGAGTTGGATGATTTATGTGTGTCAAAAGGGATTGTAAGGCAGTAAAGCATCCTAAGAACACCAGAACAAAATGGGGTGGTTGAAAGGAAAAACAAAACTTTGATTGAAGCTGCCGGAACAATGCTTGCAGACTCAGGTTTACCCTTAATCTTTTGGGCAGAGGATGTAAACACTGCTTGCTATGTGCAGAACAGAGTTTTAATCAACAATAGACATCAAAAGACTGCCTATGAAACTTTGTTCAAGATCAAACCACCGATCTCATATTTCGAAATCTTTGGCTACCCAAGTTTTATTCTAAACTTAAAAGAATCAATTTCAAAATTTGCAGCCAAAGTGGATTGTGGTTATTTTCTGGGATACTCAACCACTACCAAAGCCTACAAAGTGTTTAAAACAAGGACTAGGTGTGTGGAAGAGACCTTGAATGTAAAGTTCAATGAACTTTCATCATAAAAAATCCCAGCAAATCCTGTTGAACTGTTTGACCTTGATAAATTTACATTTGAAGATGTGTCTGTCAAGACTAACCCTGCAGGTACACCACAATCTTTCTCACAAGATCATGGATTTGACATTGTGATTCCACAATACAAAGTCACTTCCACCACTAGAGAAGCAGATGTTCAAAACAGCAGCCAAAACTCTGCCATTGCTGCATCAATAGTTGTTGATCAAACCTTTGCCACTTCAGCAAGTCCCACCTCTATTGACAAAAGTCCATCATCTGTGGATAAAAGTCAACATTGTGCCACACCCATTCCTCCTATTCTTCCACCTCCATCTCCAACAGATGTTGGCTCTTCAAAATTGCCAACAGATGTTAGCTCAGATGATTTACATCTGCAGCCTTTACCATTCAATGCCATTGTTCCATACAAGGGGGATCTAATCTTCCTTAATCTCATCCACCAGACCAAATCATTGGCAACATCACTGAAGGGGTTCTCACAAGAAGTTAATCCCAAAACATCTGTCTTTTTGCTGACTTTCTATCACTCATCCAACATGTCAAGCACCGAGAGGCACTGAAAGACAACAGTTGGGTAGAAGCTATGCAAGAGGAGCTCCAATAGTTTAAAAGACAACAAGTATGGGAACTTGTACCACTGCCAAAGGATGTATGTCCAATTGGACAAAGTGGGTCTTTAAGAACAAAACTGATGAAAGGGGCATTGTTGTCAAGAACAAAGCCAGGTTAGTGGTTCAAGGCTTTAGACAAGAAGAGGGCATAGATTATGATGAAACCTTTGCTCCTATGGCAAGACTTAAGCCATCAGATTGTTCTTAGCCTTTCTTGTCAACCACAACATCAGGGTGTACCAGATGGATATAAAATGTGCATTTCTTTATGGAAAGATCCAAGAAGAGGTATATGTTTGTCAACCTCCTAGTTTTGAAGATGCCATTTATCCTGATCATGTCTACAAGCTCAATAAAGCTTAGTATGGCTTGAAACAAGCACCTAGATCCTGGTATGAAACTCTTTCCACCTTTCTAATTTCCATTGTGTTTACAAGGGGTAACATTGTTTTTGAAATGGAAAGGGAGGGATCTGATGATTGTCCAAATTTATGTTGATGACATCATCTTTGGATCCACATGTACCTCCATGTGTAAAGAGTTCAGAAAACTCATGATAGCAGAGTTTGAGATGAGTGCCATGGGTGAACTTCAATGCTTTCTTGGTCTCCAAATTAAGCAGTTGCAAAATGGAACATTCATTCATCAAAGCAAATATGTAAAAGAACTTTTAAACAAATTTGAGATGAATGATTGTAAACCATGTAGTACACCTATGGCAACCACAAAGCTTGTCACTATTGATGAAAAAGATGACTTGGTTGATCAAACAATGTATAAAAGCATGATTGGGTCTTTATTGTACCTAACTGCATCTAGGCCAAACATCATGTTTGCAACATGTGTTTGTGCAAGATCCCAGTCAGTACCTAGGAAGTCTAATCTCATTGCTGTGAAAAGAATATTCAGATACATAAAAGGTGCTCCCATACTTGGTATATGGTATCCTGCTAATGGGAATATCAAGCTTTCAGGTTTTCCAGATAGTGATTTTGCTGGATGTAACACAACAAGGAATTCCACTTCAGGGGGGTGTCAATTTCTAGGCAATTGCTTAGTATCTTGACAAAGCAAAAAAGCAAGTAGCTGTTTCCACATCCACTGCTGAAGCTGAATATATAGCTGTTGCAAGCTGCACAGCCCAACTGTTGTGGCTTCAAAACCAGTTGCTGGATTTTGGTGTAACTCCTCTAAAGACTCCTCTCATTTGGATAGTCAGGCAGCTGAAAACATCATTAAAAATATAGTATCCCATTCAACCACCAAACACATTGACATCAGACATCACTTTGTGAGGGATTTCTATGAAAAAGGTTTGATTTCTCTGCATCATGTTCCAACTAAGGATCAGCTGGTAGATGTGTTGACAAAAGATTTAGATACATCTACCTTTGAAAGCTTGATCTCGGGGATTGGCATGCTAAACATGGATTAAAAGGCAAAACCTTGTTTTCCAGGAATAAACAGCATTAAAATGTTTTCAGAATATCAAAAATCCATCCTTAAAAATAGCTTAAAATGAAAATTTTTCATGAATCCCTAAAAGTCTGTCCATAACTAGGGCTGAAAACAAACCAAACATTCGATGAACAGCTCGTGAACCGTTTAATGGGAAGTTCGTTTGTGTTCATGTGTTTATTAAACAAATGGACACGAACAAGAAATTTCGTTTGTTTAGTTAAATGAACAAACATGAACAAAGGTCACGTTCGTTCGTTTATGTTCGTGAACGTTTACTAACGTGTTCGTTAGTTCATTATTTTTTTAGTTTTTATATTTGATTTAAATACTTTAAAATTTTGACAAATTAAATATGTAATAAGTGTCAATGTATTATATCTTCTGCTCATAAACTCTTATTTGTGTTTGTTTGTTTCCATTTGTGTTCATGAATATTAATTTGTGCTCATATGTGTTCATGAATATTAATTTGTGTACATTTGTGTCCATCAACATTCATTTTCGTTCGTTGCCTAAAATTAACAAACACGAAAAAGTTCATTTCCTTATCAAACGAACACGAACATAATATCTCGTTCGGTAAGTGTTCATGAACTGTTCGTGAACACATATATTTCTTAACAAACGAACACGAACAAGGTCTTGTTCGTGTTCGTTTGGTTCATTTGCAGCCCTATCCATAACCACTGTTTTTTAAACCTCTGATTGGCTAAAATTTCACCCTCTGCTGAAAGGTATATCCTCTGTTTTCCATGTACCACTGCTTGGACCACTGTTGGTCTCAACCACTGATTTCTATCCACTGATAGACTAAAATCAACCACTGTTCATTTCACTGTTCCCAATCATTATTGTTGCCCAACAGTGGTTTCCAAACATCTGTCCTCCATTATTCCAACAGAGGTTGCCACGTGGACAGATGTTAGCCGTCAGATCTTTTATACCGCTGCCACGTTAGCATTCACTTTTTCACTTTATAAAACCCTGTTTCATCCCCAAACAGAGCTTTTACTGTCGTCTCGAATTCAAAATTCATCAAAACGGTTTCCACCTTCTTCTTCACAACTTCTTCTTCAACCTTTCGCTAATTTCTCTTCCGATCATGGCTCTGACAATCAAAAGCCCCATAACTATTGTTGCATTTTTGAGAAAACTGATAAAAACACCATATATCACTCAGTAATTGATGTCCTTACATCATCAAAGTATAATGCCATTCTTACTGCCAATGCACCAATTTATCAAGATACACTCCGTGATTTCTAGGAAAATGCGGAAATTCAAGAACAAAAGAAAGTGCCCTATGCAGTAACTTCAAAAGTCGAAGGTACTCTTGTTGCAATAACCCCAACTACCATATCAACAACATTTGGGTTGAATGACCTGGCAGGTAAGACCTCTTTTGCCAAAAATTAACTTCATGCAGAATTGATTGAGAGGGGGTATGAAGGACAGTTAAAAGGAGTTACAATGTTTAACCAAATTTTCCTACTCCTATGAAATTCTTTTTCCATACCCACTTGACATGTTTGTCTGCTAAGACCACTGTTTTCAATGAAATACCTTTAAAAATCCAGTACTTAGGGTATGCAATTTTAACAAAATCTGATTTTAACTACTCCCAAGCACTGTTTTTGGATTTGGTCACATATGTGAAGAACATTAAAAAGGGGCAAATAATGATTTTTTGATGTACCCCAGACTATTAAGCTACTACCTACAAAAACATGTTTCTAAAATGGATTTTGAACAAGGTGTAGCATTTCAAATAAATAGTCTTACTTTTGAACTCGCCTTATGGCCAAAGAATCAACTATTTCAAAAACACAAGCAAAGGGGGATGAGAATCTTTTAGATGAGTCCACATTTGCTGCTCAAACCTCTGTTGTTGAGCCCACTACTCTTGCTGATCACAACACCACAACCACTGTTGTGAAACCCACACCAGCAAGGCCCAAAAAGAAAACTGTTAAATCCAAAAAGCCCACTAAACCCAATAAAAAGGGTCCTCCATAAGATGATATCCCAGAGGTTAACCCAGTGCAACACAAATGTCACTTGAAACCACTGCTGCTACTTCCTCACCGCATGTGGAAAGATCTCAACCCATTGACCAAACTCCTCATGAATCCTCACAAAAGGATCATGTTGTAAGCACAGGGACACCACAAAATGAAACATATCTTTCATTTAAAAATATGCTTAAAAGCCCTTCTCCTGGGGAAATGTCTCTTTCTACACTACAACCTTCTTCTCCAATTTCACCAACCATATTAGCACTGTTTGAAGCAATTAATATTCAGACTCAAAACAGTCACTCTCACCGACCCATTACTGAGAGTATAACCCAACAAATGACTCTTTCTGAACCTATTCAATCTGCTAACCCACGAATGGTTGAGGAGGTTACACCCCTTGAGTTTCACGAAACTCTTGGTGGTAATTCAAGTGGAGCAGCCACTACAACTGTTGAACCCATTGGTTATTAGTTGGACAGTGGTTACATCACTAAGACTCCCTTGAAGGAAACCATTGTTGAGGCTACAACTGTAACCTCTTCTCTAGTGGGAAGTCCCCAGAAGCAAGAAAAAGGGGTATTTGTTTCTGATGATATGGAGTCTTCTCTTGTTATCAAAACAAATACAACCACCATAGGTGGGAATTCGGATGATCCTATTAAGTTAGGTGATGAATTAAGATACAAGGATTTGACAAATAGAATGTCCTCTATTGAAATATATGTTGGGGAAATGAAAGATATGTTGAAGCAGATGTTGGAGAATTCTAAAAGTCAACCTAGCACTCAGCAAATTGCTGATGAGCTATGGAAGTCAGTGTAACCCATTCTCCATGCTCAGAAGAATTTGTCTGATTCCAACCATAAAACTCACATGGAACTTATCAGAGTTATGGTTGAGGCTAGGTATAAGGATACGCAGGCAGACATAAGGGGCATCAAAGAATTTCTGCTCAGAGATACTGGCTCCTCCCCTGCACCAGTCTTTGAAAAAGATGATGATAATGATGATGATGATGCCAAAAAAGGGAAGAAAGATTCTATGAGAACGTTGGAACCTTATTCAAAAGCTACGCCAAAACCAAAGGTCCAATAGCAGCCAAAGTCTGCTAAACCACAACAATCTTCTGCAAAAACTTCAGAAGCTGGAAAGAAAAAAAGGAATTGATTAGACCCTAAACATTCAGGCTGGAGAGAAAGTTTTAGAAAAGCAGAAGAAACAAGATACAGAAGAAAGCAAAGCTTATAATTGGGAAAAAGAACAGGAGGAGAAGAGGAAAAAGGAAAACATTGGTACTTCACAAAGAAGAAAGTCTTTTAGAAATAACAGACCACCAATAGGCACCTTTCCTAAAACCACTGCTACTCCTAAAAGACCTGTATCCACGGATACACCCAAAACCAACCCCATTAACCCAACAAAACCTTCCCAACAACAACCACCTCAAAAGAAGCAAAAGAAAGCTTCACCACCATTTTCCACCACTCACCCAACAGATGCTGATACAACAAAAGTATCAGCAGAGGTTAGCCAATCCTCTGCCTCAATCAATTTCAATACACAACCATCAAACCAACCACCTCCAACACCATAAATATTTCCTTCAGACCCATCTTCACCACCTAAACAACCTCCACCACCAAAATTCGCATATGTACGCAAAAGAAAAAATTTTGTGGTACAAGAAGATGATAAGGAGATTCCATCACCAATCCCCTTATCATCTGTCCCCATTCAAGTCATTCCATCCTCATCACTTCCACCTAAATCCACTTTTAATCCACCCACTGGTTCACTACCAACTGTCATCCCCCTGGCTGTTAAATATCCTCTAGAGTTGCACACAGTTCAAGGTGAATTAGAATCATTTTTCAAAATAGAGGATCCATCTAAAAGAACCTTCCCATCTCTCTGTGGCTTCAGGCTGCCTCAGAACTTGGATGAGTATTTGAAAATGAAAGTAAAGCAGGCTGAGATAATAGCTAGAGAAGATAGCAAAGGGTTAGGTGACAGGAAATACCAAGGTCAACTTTCACATGAGCTTAGCAAAGTCAAAAAGCTTGAAGACTTTTCTACGGACCTTAGTAAATCCATGTCTAAGCAGCCAATTGATACTGAGCTTGAAAGGAACTGAGGATTGACTACATTGATCACATAATGAAGCACAAGCCTTATAAAGCAACCAGGGCTCAATTCAAAGACTAGTCATCAGATGCTCTCTTGGAAGAAATTGACAGAATAACTAAAATGAACAATGATCCTCTGGTTAAGAAAACTCCACCCAATTGGAAGAAAGCGAAGAAAGTGGATCCAGACGAAGCATTAAGGTTTAAGAGAATTAGAGCAGAGCTTGTGGCTGCTGATTATGGATCAGCAAGATCAATTGCCAGATGGTCAAAACTCAACATAGAGGAGACCTACAAATAGCTGGAAGAGCCTAGAGCAAAAGATCCAATAGTTCCTCAAAAGCCAGTTTACCCTACAACCACTGCTGGCAGGCCTCAACAGACCCAAACCTCCAAAAAGTTTTTCTTATCATTTGCTTTACCTGCAAATGCCTTGAATCAATTAAAAAGGCAAAAGCAGACTGATGAGGGAGATGAGCAGAGGTTTGAAGAATACAGAAAAGAGGCAATCAAATGCCAGATTGAATTCCACATGGATGATGCTGCTGACCAACTCACAGCTTAATTAACTGAAACCATCAAAAGGTTGGCAAGCAGACCTCATTCACCAAACTCGTCCCAAATAAGTCTTGTCCCAAGAAAACCATCTGATCCAAAAATACTAAAGTGGAGGTCATCCTCAGACACCCACATGTTGACTCTGCTCATATCAAATGGTGATCTTGAAAGGATAAATATGAAGGATGCATATGGTCTGAGTGCATGTGACCTTCAAGATCTGTTTAACCTTCAACTTGAAAGGGATGATGAAGATGACATGATTTCCTTGGACTTTGAATTACAGTTTAAAGGGCAAATCCGGGAAATGCTTATGAGAAATAATAATCAAGAATAAAGAAGGGTTTTGGCATCATCTGTTCTAGGGGGAATTGTTGGCTCATGTGGATCCCACCTTGAGAACAGATGATACAAAGCCAAAACAGTTCTGCAATCATACAATCCAGAATAACAGTGCTTGAATACCTTCTTCCTTTAATTGCAAGTCATCTAACAACTGCTGCTTCTAATATCTGCTACAAAGCCAAGGTTTGTTGATTGACAAAGTCTGCTGAAGTTAAACCGCTGATGAAGACAAAGGTCTACTGGAAGTAAAGGTCTGACCACCCTTTGAAGAAGGTCTGCGAAAGCTTCGTCAGAGGATAAGAGCTCATCAGAGGATAGAGTCAATAGAGTCTGTAATTAGTGTTTGTAATATAACAGTGTTTAGCTATTAGCAGAGGTTAGAGGTTGTTAGAATTGTTAGATGTCACTGTCTCGATGACGTCAGCAAAGATTCCACAGTGGTTAGGTTTGTACTATAAATAGAACAGTGCATGTACTATTCTATTAGATCACTTCACCCACTTGCATTTTGTACGAACAAACTCTGTGATCTCAGGCTGGGGGGGAGAATTGTATTCATGCATACGTGAATAATTGTGTAATACAATCATTTAACTTAATTATGTTCATGATGAAAGCAAATCTTCCATTGTTTGTGTTATAAAGTTTTTCTTCATTCCGCTGCATTATTTCCATACTTATTATCATCTTCCATTGTTCATCTTAAAACAAACACAAACAATTCAAACTCGGATCCTAACAAGATGAGTGTTATGGTTGAAATTAGAGTGATTATGGGGTAGTTGTGAGCTGCCATTGATGCAGAGTGTGAACATTGGGAGTTAAGGGTGGTGGGTGATGAGATTCATGTGAAAATTTGTGGAAGAAATAAAGGAGTTTAGGGGAATTATGGTGTTATGAGCGTGAGAAAATACACAGTAGAAACAAAGTATGTGTGGTGGTGGTGAAGGGGGAGAGAGAGGGGGTGCGTTGTGGTGGCCGGAGAGATAGTGGGTAGTGGCGGTGAAGACTGAGGTGGGGTGGGTGGTGGCCGGCGAGAGGGTAGATGGTGGCAGTGATGGCTTGGGTGGGTTGGATGATTGGGTGGACAGTGGTGGTTAGGTGTTTGGTTAGGGTTAGGGTGGGAAGGTGGAGGATGGTGTGTGTGGGGGACGATGGGTGTTGGTGGTGGTAGTAGGTGTGTTGATGGCAGGTGGGTTGCGGGTTGATGGCGGTGGTGGTAGCAGGTGGATTAATGGTGGTGGTGTTGAGAGGTGGGAGGTGGTGATGGGATCTGAGAGTATGGTAGAGAGAGAGAGGGGGCTGTAAAAAGAGAGAGAAAGAGTGCAGTATTGAGAGAGAAAGAGTGTTGTATATAATAATAATAATAATAATAATAATAATAATAATAATAATAATAATAATAATAATTCTTAAATATGTTATGTTTTAGTTTTTAAATAATATTAAATAAAGGAGTAAAAAGACTAAAATACCTTTGGGTAACCAAATTTAACAAGAAAATCTAACTGGGTTAGGGATAAAGGACAAGACGTGTAACAATTTTGCCTATAAAGGGCAAAACGTGTTAAAATTCATTGAAAAGGACACCGCCTGAAAAAAAAAGTATAAAGCTAAAGGACAAAACGTGTAATTTTTCCTTTTAATATCAGCATGCAAATCAAAGTATCGTCATGTGTTACATTACTTGTATCTTATGTTTGATAAATTGTTTCTTATACATGTATCTATGTATTTACTCACTTTGTGTCATATGGTTTCGTGTGGATCCACCTGGCTGACCAGTTCCTCACGGCCATGGGTTGAACTCAGTATCGCCACATTGTTTTATAGATTTGCTCTTCAGGGGCTTGAATCTCATATTGTCTCATATCCATTGTTTCGTATATCTTTTTCGTTATTAAATGTGATCATGGTGAATTGTTGGAAGTTGTGATAAATTGTTGGAAGTTGTGGTGATTTGTGGAATATGGAATTGTTGAATTAACATTGATGACATATCTACACTTAGAATTACATGTTACTTATTTTATAAAAAATTAATAAACTAAACTATTTTACTTTTCTTAAAACTAAGATCTATTCACCAACTTATTGTTGACCCAAAAGTTTTTTACGCATGATACATGTACACAATTTTGAGGATTCGAAGTGAAGACACATAGGCTGTGCCTTAATAATAAAACGGATTAATGTTGTGGATTATCTTTTGGATTATTTTATTTGGATTTTAGATGGATATTTATATGATCAAGTGTGACTTTTTAATATGGTTGCTTTAAATATATAAACTTATAATAGTGTCAAAAGCTATGAGCAATCAATCATGCCCCGTACCAAATCCGTTGCGGGTCGGGGTGTGACAATGGCCACTAAAGGCATATCATCATCAACAACCATAAGAGCATTGTCAAGTTTAGGCTCTTTGCATTGGTTCGGCACGGTGACAAGTTTCACCACAGTTATAACATTTCCCTTTAAAGTGACCAACTTTCTTTTTCATAAAACCTTTATTTGCTCCAAGTTCCACACCTTTATTTTTCCCCTTGTCATTGAACTTGTGGCCTTTGTTACCTTTACAACCCCTTGAAAATTGATCATGTTCCACAAGGTTAGCTTTTGCAGAAGCTTCAACTTAACTTCCTTGTGTGACAACCTGTTGTCTTCCTCAATATGGAAAAGAACCACAAGGTCTTCAATAGTCATTTCCTTTCGCTTATGCTTAAGGTAATTCTTGAAGTCCACTCAACTAGTAGGAAATTTTTCAACAATTTCCGCCACTTGGGATGTTTCACTAAGATTCATTCCTTCTGATAGAATGTCACTGAGAAAAATCTGTAGTTCTTGAACTTGACACATCATAATATTTGAATCAATCATTTTATAGTCCAAAAACCTAACCACAATATCCCATAAATCCTTGGCAGTCGGTACCTTGAAATACACATTATACAAGGCATCCGAGAGGTCGTTCAACACATAGTTACGACATAGGTACTCAGAATGTTTCCACGCATCAACAACACTCACAGATTGGACATTCGTTGTCCTTTCAGTGAGAACAGGAGTGGACTCAGTCAAGAACCTCTCAAGGTTCAAAGTGGTCAGATAAACAACATCTTTTGTTTCCATCTCAAAGTTCAAACTAGAAAACTTTTCTGGTTTCTCAGCATGATTAGCAACTGCTTGGGCTACTTGGGTACCAACTAATGGTCACATGGTAGTGTATGTGGATCCAACAGTTGTTGATGTCGTTGCTTGAACAGTGGCCATTTCTGAAACAAGAGAGAATATAATCAGTTTTCATAAATGTTGGTTTACATGAAACCAAAGTTAAAGAATAATCTTTCTTCAATTAGAAACATATTGGTTTATAGAAAACCAATGTAAACTACAAAAGTTTGCTAATAAACATTATAAAAGAAATTGTTAGTAATATAAAAATTTTAAAACAAAAAATAGTGAACGGAGTTTTAAAATCTGTTTTAAGCTTGTAGGAATCTCGTATACAAAATAAAAAGGAAGAACAGCTTATTAATTTCTAATACATATTACAAAAGAAAATAACATACTTACAACCATAAACAAAAAGAAAATACGGAGCATGTTACAATAGTTCTTGAAAATTATAAACATAACGGTCAAATTGTAAACAGATTACAAAACAAAACAAAAAGAAGAAGCTCGATGTGACTAAGGCACGTGTTTAACACGCTTCCCTTAAAATAGATTTCGGGTCGTGTATGTGAATCTGTCTGTTTCCCAGGGTATAACTACCTAAGCAGATTTTCCTGGCGGGATTAGCGTTGCACTTGAAAAATTACCCAAAACAAGAGATCGCAAGGATGCAAAATCTGGAAATTCTATGGAGGTTGTGTGTATTGTATGAACCGTACAAGTTTCTACCTATATAAACAAAAACACAGGTTTTGTTTACATAAACCAGTACTTCAAAAACACAGGTTTTATTCAATGTAAATTGAAGTCTTGGACTTCTATATAATAGAATTCACTATTATTGCAAGACTTTATGAATATAAGACTTATGAGAACGTGAAGAGTCTTTTGTTCTGCAGCTTACAAACCTAGGTAATCAAGCCTGACCCAATCAATAATAAAGGCGGCTTCAAGGGGCTCGCAACGAAGTGTAAAATGCGCTATCAAAACGTCACATTATGCCCATTGTCCTCATCCTGGTCCCAGGCGTAAGCGCGGGTGCGTCGCACCCTCTTAACTACCGCTAGGTGTGACTTGTAATAAAGGAATGCATTTCGGTAGAGAATTGTACTTATAAATCAACAAAAGATTTATTTATCCACCAATGTGGGAAAAGCATAATTTCCCACAACATTAAAGTTCCATCACACAAACTTAAACCTTAGTTATCTCATTCATCTTGGCCTTACAATTAAATTATAATTATATTAATCATAAATATAATTATTACTAATAAATGGCCAACAATAGGGCTCGAGCTTGAGCTTGGACAGTTGGACTTGGCTTGTGAGAATGTTTTCAAGCTCGGTTCGGACTCTGGTCATTTATTATTTCGTTAATTATACAATTTATTTAAATATATAATTATTTATGTCATTGAGTCAAGTTAACGTACAAAGTGCCTTATCGTACAAAACGTACGAAAGGCATGAAAAAACCAAAAAAAACGCGGTGGCATTTTCGTAATTATTTACTCGTAGAGTAATTATCAAAATTACTCTACAAATGATCTTGTAGGGTAATTTTAATCTTGTAGAGTAATTTTGTAAAATGTTCTTGTAGGGTAATTTTGATCTTGTAGAGTATCATAATTACTCTACAAATGATTTTGTAGAGTAATTTTGAATTGTATGTTGTTTGATAAACTTGTAGAGTAATTTTGATACACTTGTAGAGTAATTTTGATGTAGAGTAATTTTGATACACTTGTAGGGTAATTTTGATAATTACCATACAAAATCAAAATTACTCTAAAAGATACACTTATAGAGTAATTTTGATAATTACCCTACAAGATCAAAATTACTTAACAAGATCAAAATTACCCTACAAGATCATTTGTAGAGTAATTTTGATAATTACTATACGAGTAAATAATTACGAAAATGTCACCGCGTTTTTTTTTTTTTTTTTTTTTTTTTTTTTTTTTACATTTTCACCCTATTCGTAGCTTTTGTATGATAAGGGTATTTGTATTTGATCTCTTTTCTTATTTTATATTTTTATTATTATAAATTTATATCATAATTAATTAATTAAAGGAAATATTATCCATGATCACCGGATTGATTGGCTGGTTCGGTAAGAACTAACAAGACGTTAGGGTGTCCGGGGCGTTCGCGGTGACCCCGTGCGGGGACCAGTTTTACCGAGCGGGAACACCCCCGCCATCCAGGCGGGGACCCTAATCGGGGAGCCAAGTCGGGGTGAAGTCACCGAAGAGGGAGAGTAGAGATGGTGGGGCCAGCCGCAATTTCAGCCAATGAAATGTTTTCTTTTTTTTTTTTTTTTTTTTAATAAAAAAAGCAATTCCCCTAAGAGGGGAGTGCCGCCATCAAAATGGGGTGTTAGGGGAGTTGACGTGGCACTAGTTGGTTGGTTGGGCGTAAGAGAGGGGACTCACCTCTTAGGTGAGTGCCCCTTACACCCTTAGGGGAAGCTTCTAAAGCATCTTTCCATGTGAAGACTTCCGTACTTGTGTACGGCATAACACCCGGCAAGTTTGTGAATTTTCTTTTGAACCCGTCGCTCTCTGTTTAGAACATAACTTAATTTATGCATTATTTAACAATGACATACAATATTTCTTTTTTATTTGATTTTTTTATATTTTTTACTACGTCTCAATCTGATTTTTTTTAAAACGTCTTTAAGAACAACGCATCATTTTTATTTTAAATATTTATTTTTGCTAGAGGGAGTCGTTAGACAGAATCCTCTCCGAAGTGGCGCTTGGTAAGCAGGATTACAAATTCGAAACCCGGGTTGTGCTCGATGCGGGATTGGCATTGAGGACACTGGTCACATTCTTGGGTCTTGTCTCATTGCAAAATCCATCTGGTGCAACATCTTTGTGTGGGACAAATTGCCTTTTCCACTCATCGCCGATAATTGTTGGAGTTATCTCAAGTGGGTCGGTAAGAGCTATCTTTCTTATCACTATGTGACAGATTAAGAAATGGAGAAACGAATTCTTGTACTTCTTTGGGTTTTACAACCTTTTTAACCCATGTTTTATAAATAATAGAATTTTGTTGTTCAAAAAACTCTTTAAATGTAGAGAAAGTACTAGTTTTAAATTTACTTAGATTTATTGAGTTTTCTATATAAACATGCATATTATGATTTTAATGTATCAACAGTATAATATATTTATTTAAAATATTTATTTAAATTGTATAATACGCGGATTTCTAACCTAGTTTACAGTGGTAGATGTAACAACATTGTTTTGTATGCAGAAATGAGAGGTGAAATGGAATAGACCATTGTGATGGAAATAAAGAAAAGAGTGTTTGATTGGTCGATGGAATGAAATTGCTCATTACATAAGTCGTTTCATTCCCTCAAAATCATTCCATTCGTCTCCCCTGTTTTTTTCCCATTCCAATCCCCCTTTCACCCTTTATTAATAAAACCACAACCCACCACTGTCGCCATTTGATAATAATATATTTAGTTCTTTATCTATTTTATATTATCTATATCTAGTTATATATTTTTTATGTTTGGTTTAATAAATATTAATATGGGCTAAATCTATAGTTTTAAAATGTAGTAGGCTTCTAAATTCTAGTTACAGTTGACCTTCTGTGGTTTTATCAACCCATAATTCCATTGTTCTTTCCTTAAATCACTACGTTCACTTTAAGATTCTGTAGTTATGGCATTAGGACTTATGTTATCTATTTTATTTCATGAGATTGTTGTTTTCAGATTTTTTTTTTTTTTTTCAACAAGCTTGTTCTATACATTTCTGATAGCCTCTTACGTTTTATCTTTTTTGCATTTTTTATAAAGTTCTAATAAATCAAGACCGTGAAACTAAACCGAAACCAAACCGTTAGTAACAGTTTGGTTTGGTTAAATTTTAATTGTCGACGGTTCAGATTTGGTTTTCGACGATCAAAAACCGTTACTGACGTTTTGGTTTACGGTTTAACCTAAAAACTGTAAAAACCGAACCGTAAACACCCATATATCTATGTATGTGGATTATAAGAGAATAATGCTATAGAATAAACAAGTTTAATTTAAACTTAATAAAAGATTATACGATGCAAACTTCATGTTAATTGTCCAAATATGATATATAATTCTTTTAATATCTTTATAATAAGGGTTAAAAACGGTTATAAATATTGTATGTTTAGTTCTAGATGACAGTTTAGGCTTCTTAGTTTATGTGAGTTTAGGTTTTTTAGTCGGTTAAGAGTCCTTCATATATATATATAAGTGGTTCAAGTAATGTTCCGAACAAAAGAAATTGGTGCATATACTATAAACCAACATTTTGATGGTATGTATCGTTTTCATAATTATTGTGTAGATACATTCGGCCATGATACTTAACTGTCTAGATGAAGATGGATGATAATTTTGAGTGATGATGATGATTGTTTGCCGAAAGTGTGACCAAAAGGTGGCCTTAAGTAAGATCATATTGACTTCCCACCTTTAATTCATTAATGTTTTGTATCATACATGTTTTTGGATGTCGTTTATCTCACATGCATTTTGATTACATCTTTATGTAACATCTGATAACTAAATGAGATAAAATTTTGGATGTCTTTTGTCGCTAATGTGGCCGACGGAAATTTTGGCCGCTAAATTTGGTTACAAACACCAACAATAATTTATCTCAAAAAGTAATTAGCAACGAGGGTTTGAACGACCCTAAAACCGATCAAAAATCAATATTTGTGACCGTTTTAACATTCCCATATGTTCGTTTTTGAAGTTAGGAAAGACATATGTATAATTTAAGATCAAAAGATAAGATAGAAGCAAAGTAGGAAGAATTTTAACATTTTAAGCATGAAAAGTCAAGAATGGTCAAAGTATGGGTACTTAAACTATAGATTAGGTCAAATCATGGCAATTTTTACCTAATTCCCTATAGTTATGCCTCTGATACCAATCTGTTACACCCCAACCGATAGCGAAAACATCGGAGTGAGACGAAAACGAGATTGTAAAAGACTTCATAACACTTTTTTTGCGACAATTTTTAATAAACTCAAATTTCATTTCATTCCACAATATTCAAGTACAACAAGATTCATGAAACATTACAACAAAATACATGAAACAATACAATAACAAAACTAAATTTCTAAAGTGTGTTTCTAGTCAATCTTACTAGATTTCATCATCATCAGCATCGCCCTCAAATTCCTATAATACGTTACAAAGTATAATTCAATACAAAAAGTATTGGCGAGTATACAAGTTTTAAGTACTAGCATAAGTATAAAAGTTTGAAACAATCCACATGGCAAATTCGTTAACTTAAACTACATAATATACTAGCATGCAACTATACAAGTCAAACCAAAGATTCACGCTAGCGTAATCTAATCATAACAATGAATAGACCGTTTTGTTTACTTAACATGACCTCAAGAATACGGGCGGTGCGTTACTCCTATAGCGCTATACATGTTAAGAGATGCTTGTATAAAGTTAATGACAAGTATAAAGCATGTATGTTGGAATGTTCGTTTGTGATTTTAAGCATAAAGTATGTGAGTTGCGTGTTTGATAGCATGAAACGTATTGCACCCAAAAGTGTAAAAAGTAAACGGGTCGAGTACACTCACGGTTTTGCAAAGCTTTCCTTTTTAATCCGCGGGTTGACGAACGAGAGGGTGGAACACCGAAGTTACCCTACAACGGGGAAACAAAGGTGTGTGAGTATTCGGATTTTGACGAAAGATTCGGATTGGAATTTAAGTATGAAAAGTATGTATTCATAAAAAAATATCTTGTCTAAGTACTCGTTTTGACACTAAGTTTTTGTGTGATTTCACGGGTCCTAACTTGCCCATTAGAATAAAAAACGAGGAACTTTGAACAAAGATAGAATAACCTAAGTTCATAACACATAACCATAAATCGATTAGCATCATGAATTCGGCTAATATATATATATATATATATATATATATATATATATATATATATATATATATATATATATATTATATAGTATACCTAATAATAAGTTCATCATGAATGTCATAGATATCACGTAAGTCAAGCATGGAGGTATGAACACCTCTTTGTATGATTCACCAAAGCACAAAGTTTGCTAACTTACTTGGTTAAACCGGTTGGTCATGAATGAAAGTAAGTACAACTAATATATTATCACACTAAGTAGCCAAATAAGAACAACTCGGGCGTGTCATACCCAACATAGCAAATGTTGAAGGCGAGGTGGGGTTAAGTTACTTTAGGACAAGGAAACTACTTAGTAAATATGAGTAAAAACATCAAGTAAGGTGGTGGAACAAGTTTAGGATAGCCAAGGCTTCCAAGGTTCACACTTTCACCAAAACACAAGTCTTGCCATATGAACTATGGTAGACTTGGATGGTTTCAACACTTGTGGATTGTCTAAACCCTATCAAAACAGAAAATTTATAAGGTATTTGAACCTTTAAACTCATAAAAATCAACCATACTCAAGCTCCATAACCATGGGTTTGGTTAGAAGCAAGGTTGGTACAAGATTGTTCACGTTAAAAGTAGATAAAAACAAGTTTGTAAAAGTTTTAATCAATGCAGAATTTTTATCCAACTTTGGACCTCAAATATGGTGATGTTCCAGCTTTGTTTACCTTGGTAAACCCTAGAGGTTATCCAATGAAGGAGAAACAAGAAAACAAGAATAAAAGATGAAGAAGTGAGTTGAAAACTCACTTTTTGAGCAAGAAATTTTCTGCCCAAAAGTTGCAAAGATTGGAGCCTTAAAAGAGCTTGAGACTGCATTGAGAATGTTGAAAGTGTTTAGGAGGTGGTGAAGGCTTGTATTTATAAGTGTGTATTAGGGTTTGGTCATAAATGAAGTGGTTGGGAGATAGGAGGAGGGAAATTTCAAAAATATATTAAAATTCCCATTTTTATAAATAATATATATATATATATATATATATATATATATATAGGATTTTAAGGTATGTAAGTACGCATAATGAGTAGACATGTATGAATAACATTCCAAAGAAGATTAAAGTCTCGATTTATTGCATATAACATAAGTATAAATGTAAATACGTATTTGATGATTGATTTCACATAACGCAAGCATGAATTAAGATACAATTGATATAAATATGATTTTCCATTAGGGTACAAGGAGTGGTTAAACACTTGAAAGTGGCAAACTAAAAAATCAACCAATCAGAGTAGGCAACGTCAATCAGTAAAAAGTGTTTAAACTATGCTGAAAAGTGTTGGCAATGGTTAGACACTTGCTGAAGTGGTAAACTTTTTTTTATTTTTTATTTTTTTGTAAACCAGTATATTTAATATTTAAGTTAATAAATGTAGAGTAAACTAACAATAACATCACATTAAATTAAAAACATTAAAATTACATTAAATTAAAAAAAAATAAAATTACATTAACTTGAAATAAATTAAACTAGTCTTCGTCGGAATCGACCAAAAGATGGGGTAAATCTTGACTTGCGAGATGATTTATTAGATCGTGTTTTAATCTCCGATGCGTGTCTTCATCCATCAACTCGCCTAACATCGTATCGTCTAGAGCGGGCTCGACTGAAGGATCCCGAATGTGCACAGGTGTTATCGCCTTTCCGTCATCTTTCAAAATCATGTTGTGTAAAATAATACACGTGTACACAACACTCCTAATTTTTCTAACGGATCTTGCTCGCATCGGTCTACTCAGTACACCCCATTTCGACTTCAAAACACCAAAAGCCCGTTCGACGTCTTTTCTTACCGCCTCATGTTGCCTCTTGAATTTCTTTTCGTCTACTTCGTGAGGGTAAGGGATCGACTTCACAAACA